>JAVCKT010003588.1:8625-32924 GCA_032273925.1 Rhynchotus rufescens
AACCTGAAGCGTCAAGTTAGTGAGGACCACCTCTGTGTGCTGTAAAATAAGAATGTCATGATGCAGGCGACATAATTACTCTTTATTTTACAGATTTGATCAAGGCCTATTTCCAGCCATTTTGTTAAGCTTAGGTGCTGTAGATATTTTGGGAGTTCTAAACCAATGCAAATGGCTTGGTGCACAAGAACACCTAATTGGAAAGAAAACGCTTTTCTATCTCTTCCATTTTCAAGACTTGATTTGGTTCAAAATTACTCTGCGTTTCTGCATTAAATTCATTTCACAAATTGAGCGGTTTGAACAGGGACATGATCTGCTCGGTGGTGTTGAAGGCAACACTTGTGCTGATATAGGTATTTTTATTAAACGACTTGTGTGTGTTTCGTAAAATATGCTTTATTTTAAAATTAGGGCTTCCTGTTGCAGCTGTTCCAGGAGCTCTGAGTCCGTTGACTATTCCAAATGCTGCTGCTGCGGCGGCAGCTGCTGCTGCTGGCCGTGTGGGCATGCCTGGAGTCTCAGCTGGTGGCAATACAGTCCTCCTGGTTAGCAATTTAAATGAAGAGGTCAGTAAAAGAACTTTTATTTTTCCTGTTTAGCTGTACTTCATCTTCAGTACTTTTTTTTTTTTTTTTTTTTTTTTGCACATGGCTTCTTACATCTGAATTTTAAGCAGAGGATTTTGTTGTTTTTATGTAACATTCCTTCTTAAGTTAATTTTAAAGCCATTACTGCACTTCTGCTTTCCCAGATAGCTAATGACCTAGAATGCAGAAAACTACATGTTTGGCATTAGAATTGAAATATTTATTTTGACAAAATCACAACTGTTTTCATTTGTCATCATAATCATGTAAACCACAACAATTTTTGTTTTGTTTCTTCTGTTTTTTTGCTTCATTTCATGCTTTTTTATCACGTTTTAAGGTCTTAATTTATGTGAACTACTCTAACAGATTTTTCTTTGAAGGTTCTCCCAAAGATCTTGACGAAGCACTCTTCCCGTTTCTCTTAGTAACTTTTTCCTTAGCAGTTATTCATTTGTCTTTCTAAAAGAGTGACAAAACATTTTCACCCTAAGTGTATCTTTCTCGCTAATTCTGAAATCTAAGAGGGTTTGTTTAGTTTTGCATTTTTACTGTCCTTTACATTTATTTTGATGGCTGTGAAAGCTGGTATGAAATGTGGGAAGTTTGTATTGGTCTAGCTGTTCCATTTTTGACTGGCCTCTGTCACTATAAACCATTAAGCTTATTTTGTCATCTGGTACTTTTGTCATCCACAGTCTTGCATGTTCAAGTGTGTAGATCAGAGTGCCATTTTGAAAGATATTTTGCCTGCATTTCATAACCAGCCATGCTTACGCAATTAAAGTTCAAAGTTTAAGGTTTCTATTGCATGCTTTTTTTATTTATTTTTGAGATGAAATGCTGTAGTTTTACTCTTGATATGAATGTACTTTACCCATATTTGTCTTGGGTGACTACATTTTACTCAGTTTTTCTTGTACAGTACATAAACCAACCATTTTCTGACCAAATTCCTGCATTTCCTATGTACTGACCTATATTTTATTTTTTTTGTTCCCCACTTCCTTATTTTTTCTTCTGCATTGCTGTTTTCCCTTCCCCATTTCATCCTTTTCCCTTTGTGTTCACCTTCCCTTTCCTCGTCTTTTCCCAAATTCCCATGCCCGTCCCTGTCTTATCCTTTTTCTCCTTGTCTTTGTCCATGTTCCTTGTCTTCATTCCCTATGTTCATGCTTCTGTGCTTGAACAAAATGTTCCTCGGACCAACTTGCCCCAATTAACCGCCTTGAAACCATGATCCATGACCACCTCACCATTCTGCGGGAACCACCCTTCGTTATGGATGATCTGTTCATCTCCGCTCTTCCTCGACTCTTCTCTCTTCTTGTCTTACGCTGCTTGCTCTTCTCTCCTTCTAAAGATGGTTACGCCCCAAAGTCTGTTTACCCTCTTCGGTATGTTATTGTTAGCACTATACTTTTATTATTTATTTGATTTTTTTTTTTTTTTCTTTTTTTTTTTTTTTTTGTTTTTTTTTGTTTCACCTTAATTCTTATTTGTAGCTAGCACTTTTGCTTAAAGTTGAACAGTAAATCTTTTGCTATTTTTCTGTTGCTGTTTAAACGCCATAGACTCAGATTTTCTTTTAATGCATGCTAATATATTTTGCATGATCTTTAATTTAATATCATTCACATAGCTTTGAGGGTTTATCAGAAATTATTCTTTTCAAAATTCACTATTCAAAATCTATCTCCTTTATTCATTTGTGAGAGTGTTGAGTTGGAGTGAGTGATCTTGTTGCTGTCTGAGTGTTCCATTGATATGTCAAAATACGGTACTTGACTGGCTTTAAAATGAACTTTTTCTTTTGGATTACCTTTGACTTTGAAAAGGTGTTTATGGTGATGTGCAGCGCGTGAAGATCTTATACAATAAGAAAGACAGTGCTCTTATACAGATGGCTGATGGAAACCAGTCACAGCTGGGTAAGATTAGCTTTCTCTTTGTTCCAATTAGTCTCTTTTAAGTATTTGAAATTGTTACATGAAATCAGGTGAACAAAACATGTTTGTTAATTTTCTGTTTTCCTGCAATCTACAAAGTCTTATTCCACCCACTTGTATTCCAAAAGCTCTGCATAGTATCTGAAGTGAATTTTAACAGCAGTGCTGGATCCCACTTGGAAGTGTTAATTTGTATGACTTGCCCAAATTCTCACGATTGGTTCATGCTTGCAGTCCTTAAACACAAGCCCTTCTAATCTGCTTGTTTTTTTCTTGTTTGCAGTGTTACGTGTGATGTGTATTTTCAAGCTCTGAAACAGTAAGACTGAATTGAGTAAGCTTCTTGTCTTTTTCAGCCATGAGCCATCTTAACGGACAAAAAATGTATGGAAAGATTATTCGGGTTACCCTTTCCAAGCATCAGACAGTACAGCTACCTCGAGAGGGACTTGATGACCAAGGACTCACTAAAGATTTTGGGAATTCGCCTCTGCATCGCTTCAAGAAACCTGGCTCAAAAAACTTTCAGAATATATTCCCTCCATCTGCCACACTTCATCTGTCTAATATTCCGTAAGTGTTGGCTGTCATTAAGCTGGTAGCATTAATATGAATCATGGCACGCCAAATTTACTAGTAATTTGCTGCTTGTAATTGTGTCTTTTCTGTAGACCGTCAGTAGCAGAAGAGGATCTACGCACATTGTTTGCTAACACTGGTGGCACTGTGAAAGCTTTTAAATTTTTTCAGTAAGTAACTTTTCTGTACATTAATAGGCAGACTCTTATTAAAACGGTAAGTGCACTTTTATAGCACCTCCTAGGAAAACTGTGTAGAGGAGCAAAAATGTTAGGAGTAAATCCTGTAATGGTGTTCGAGTCCCTAATGCCATTATTTTGTTTCAGAAGAGATCACAAGATGGCACTTCTTCAGATGTCAACAGTGGAAGAAGCGATTCAGGCTTTGATTGATCTTCATAATTACAATCTTGGAGAAAATCACCATCTGAGAGTTTCTTTCTCTAAATCAACAATTTAAAAAGGCAGTTTGAAAATGAGGGTGTATTGCGTTGTTTGGTATTGTCACCTATTGACTGTTCAGGAAAGTGGGGACCAGAGTTTGTCTTCTGTTTTGCTTTTTTTTTTTTTTCCTTCTTCTCCATGCTGTTATCATTCCTTGGTTGTTTAAAAAATAAAAAGCAGTGATACTAACTGCTGTTATTCAACTGTTATTTAGATAAATCATCACTTTGTTTAAAAATTCAAGTTAATCCCACAGTTTTTCAACTTAGTTGACATACGTGCCTTAAAAAGGAAAACTAGTATTGCCAGAATTGCGTAACTAGTAAAACAAATTTGGTTGTCTGGGGCACATTGTTACATGATAATTTTAAGTATGTTTAGGCAGGGGTGTGTAAAAAGGTTAAGCTTTTGTTTCTCCTGCGTGGAATTGATTTGTTTTATCTGCTGGTTTGTCACTTTCTTTTTTTGATTGGATAATAAGAAGTTGAAAGAGTAGAACACAGTGTATTTGATTTCTGCTACTTTTTTTGCCTTTTGTACTTCATGGTTCTGGTCTAGATTCAGTTATGAATGTAGGCATTAGTTAAAATTAACAAGATACAGAATATTAATTTCTTAAAGGACAAAAAGTGACTTCTGTGACTTTGAGCCCTATGTGACGAGCATTGTGGAATCTTAACCTTTTTGTACACACTCTTGTGGGATGTATCATATAAATGTCAGCACTAAGTAATGTCTTGTTTGTGGCTGAATACTTTTTGTAGATGTTTTTGAAGTTGACATGACTTATGTGCATTTAAATATATATTACCATCTTTAGTTTGTAGATATGGAATATGGTTGTGGATTTCTGAGCATGTACAGACTGGTCGAGCTAGTTCAGGGACTGGTGCATGTATTTTTCAATGAGGAAGAGGGTTTGCTGCGAACATTTGCAGGAAAATCTGTGGCAGTTTACTAAAACTGACAACCAGGTGGGACCAAAGTTTATGTGCCTTTAGTCTTAATTTACCTTGCATTGTAATATTCAGTTTTAATAAATCTCTTCAAAATATTTTGTATTTAGAAATGGATCTGACTTTACTATAAACATGGCTCAGAATCTACAGGTCAAATTAATTTGAAAACAGTTCTCTGTCAGTCTGAACTGTTACCTTGATTCTGTTTAAATGACCAATACTTTTTGAAATTGATGTACTTAGTTTCAAGATTCATAGATTCTGTTATCTATGTAGAAAAAAGGTCATGTATATTTTCTATTAGTTGAGTTTTTACATCTTTAGAAATGTAAAATTTAGTATAGTTTGAAAGTGGCACAATTAAAAATTAATTTTCTAACAAAGTTGGGAGGTTTGACGGTCGTTTAATTTCATCGTATGTGTACTCTGCTTACCTCTGTAGCATGCTCAATAAACACTTCTGTAGCTCTGTATTCACCTCTTCTGTCTTTCTCTGCTGCTTTTTCTCTCTCTTTTCTTCTTTGTTTTTTTCACTTCTACTGTGCTTCTAAATTCATGTTTATTCTCTGCCAGGGTGGGAAAAGAAAAATATTTGTAACAATTTTATGGCATTTTACCATAAATCTGGTGCTGTGAATATCAGCTTGTTCTTTTTAGAAAGATAGTAATGACTTTGCAGGCATATGTGCAAATTGAATATTTCCCACCCTGCAACAATTTATTGCTTTGAAGACATAACTTTTACTGTAGTTTGTTAGCTTTCTCTTTCTATCTTTTAGTTTTTAAGCAGATTTATGCACTAATAGATCTCTCAGGTTTGCCATGCTCTCTTGCTGCAGTTTCATCTTTCATTTTGTGTTTGCTAAAGATTTTCTACTAATCATTCAATATACTCATGGTTAAAGCAACAAAGTTGTTAATATTGGACTAGTGCACTATACCTACTTTAGTCCAGCCTCTTTCGTGCTTTCAGACACACATCCAAATGAATGTAAAAATGATTTTGGCACTTTAAAGTATTTCTGCACACTATTTTGAGCTGATTGTTCAGGTTTTTCTCCATTACAAATAGGATTAAAATTTTTACTCAGTCCCTTCCTAAAAGCAACTGTATGATCCTACATTACACTGGTAAAACTGCCGAGTTTCAATTTAAAGCATTTTTCTGTCTCTTCTGCAGTACAACTACTGGAGATTTATTGATGTCAGATTACTTTGACTCGATGTCTGGTCTTTGGGTTGACTTTCAAATCAATAAATAGCTGTCAGCTATTTAAAGGTCACAGTATAACCTAGGGGGCTTGCATTAGTTGTCACTACGCTAAATAAAATGCATTGAGGAGTTACTTGCTGTATCAGAAATAAACTGAAGATGTGACTTGGAAGCTTTACTTTCAGATACTGCAGTTATCTTCCAGTCTGAAATACCAGGAAAGTTAGTTTTTTCTCTTTACGATACTTTGTGAATCTATATCCTCTCACAAGATTCAGACCTCCCGAGGAATTGAGGTGCCTGTCTCCCTGTTGACTTGAACACTAATTGAGGCTCTTTCTAGGCTGGTCTAAGTTTTTCATCTGTGGTAGTTTGTCCTATATTTTGAAAAATAAAAATGTATTTCTTTAAGTGCATGTCAAAATGTCCTTGCATGTTTCAAATAGAAATAGGAATTGAAAGTTACCACTCCATGAGTTCAACTTCTGCGGAACTATTTCTGCTCCAAAACATCTGTATCAGATACCTTATGGTGATTGCCATGTATTGGAATAATGTTGGAATAACATTAAATGTACTTAAAAGTTTACAAACATAGGCATTTTGTAAAAGTTTTCATCTGTTGCTAGATTGCTGCTTCTCAAACTAAAATTCTGTGGTGAAGACTCAAGAGGGAATACGTATTGAATTTGACTTGTTACCAGCTCAGGAACTTTCATTGTGAAGTTTTATTTATATCGGTCTAAATTAAATGCAGTAATGGCCATAAATAGCATGAAAGTGTTTTTTATGAACTTGGTAAAGAAAATCCCTGTGCAGTTATAGATACTTAGTCTTTTAAATGATGCATCTTCACAAAATAGGAGTTTATTTCCCTAACTGCTAGAACAGCACTTTTTCTTCATAGCAACTTGTACATTTTGGTGGTTATAAACTGTAAATATATTTGTTCTATCTTTAGCTCTTCAGAATGTGAAAATGTGAAGCAGTGTTAATATTAGAATTTTACTAAGAAGGACAGCTGAGTAACCTCTTACAGGTGGTAGAAGTAAGTTTTCACATTATGTTAGTAGAACTCTACCATAGGTGTGTTAATATTTTGCAAATCAGAAATTGAATTTGCAATAATTGTAGTATTGGGACATTAATAGTGGCTTGTGGCTTCTTTGGGGGTTGGTTGTGATAAAAACTGTTAAGGAATCGCTAATTACCTTCTAAAGAACAATGATATTGATAAGTCCAGAAATGATTGTTTGATCAGGTCTGCAGTGGCAGCATGCTATTTTTACTTTGTGGCTTTTGGTAAAATTCAGTGGACTACAGTAGTCCGACTGTAAAGAATGATAATGTAATAAAAATTTTCTGATACAGTTGAACTAATCTGCAAGAACCAATGCAAAGTTTCTGCCTTCCTGAGGAATTCTGTACAACAAGTTTAGAGGACTCTGAGTTTTTTTTTTTTTTCTTTTAGTCCAAACACTTATTTAGAATTACCTGATCGGAGCCTCTTGATCGTTGAAAATCTCTGCATACCTACACCTGTGTGTATGTGTGTACACACACACACACACACACACACACACACACACACACACACACACACACACAAGTTTGATCTTTTCAGGATGGTTTGTAAAAGGAGATTCTCCGGTGAGGTGCTGCCTCACCTTATAGAAGGTTACATGCTTGTCTGGGAAGCATGCCTGTATGGTTGTCTGAGTTGAACTGAATTTTTTTTCATGTTTAACTGAACTTCTATATTCTGTTGTTGATCAGGGAAGAGAAAAGTATGTTGCTTTGTTCCCCCTTTAAAGTTTTTAGCATATATATATTTTTAAAATATCTTTACCCTGTCAGGATTTGTTCTTCTGCACAAAGGCAGAAATAGAATTCTTTCTTCCTCAAGAAAATACAAATTACATGTGATTTGTCTCAAATGCGTTCCAAAAATTGCTTGAAATAGCACTCATATCATTGCACAGTTCTGCATATTTTATTAATATAAGCCTCAAGAAAATGAGACTTGCATAATGGCACTATATCCGTGTCGGTGTCCTGTTCCCTAGATAACCTTTCTTTCATCCCTTTCGCTCTGGAGTCCAGTGGTCCATTTCCAGTCAGATTAGTCAAAGGGGCTGGAGATCTCTGATAATAAGTTACTCTTCTTAGCTGATTAGTTGGCTTGTTAGATAGAAGTCCTTAACCTGCTGTGGGACAGGGAGAAAATAAGGTGCTTTCACTTCTTAGAGAGAGGCTGAGAGGTTCGTGTGGAGTTAATGTCTTTCCTGTTAAAATTACAGAAACCAGGCCGGGGAATGTTTTCAGGTAAATTCTGCTACACCTTCATCAGTGTGGGTGTTGGTGCCTCTGACCTGGTCTTTATATTTCACAAGATGAAAATTCCACCACTTCTAGTCAATCCGCTTCAGTGTGTTGCTGTGCATATAGTAAGATCTTAGAAAAAATTCCTAACCCAAGTCTGTTGCTGTAATTTAAGCCAAGTTTGGCTTATAGAAAGTGATTGTCTTCAAAGTCCTGTTATGTGTACCTAGAACTTTGTGTTACTGCAATGAGTTATTTCCGTAATACATGGTTAACAGCAGATGACTTTTTCCTCGCATTTCCATGAACGTGATGCTGTTTGTGGAGCCATCCTGTTAGTCTTAGGTGGGTATAGTGTGAATGCCTTGCACTTGTCATTGCAAGAAATGATAACACCGAGTGCTTCTGTGTTTCTGTGAATGAACTCTAAATAGCTTTCTTTCCTTTTCTTCCCCTTCCCCTTCTTCCAGGTGGTGTACCTTGCTTAAGGAAGGCAATAGCACATTTTGGTCCATGAAGAGATGTGTTCTCAGCTGTTGCTGTGGAAGAAATACCAAATTGCAACTTATTGTCACTTGGGAGTGACAAATTACTCATTAAATTTGAGGTTCTGTAAAATAGCAGTTTTCTTACTCGCAGGCACTTATTTACCAGTTTCTTGTGGTCACGTGGAAATGTTTAGACAGACAAACACATTAAATTAATAACTTTTTCATGAGAATGCCGAAAGTATTTGTTAGTTTTTATAAGCTGTAACAAGCAGGTGGACTGACTGTAGTACTAAGGAAAGAGATTGAACGTTTCAACTCTGATTTTGCAGGATTGCAAAACTGCATTTTTGTTAATCTGAAGGAATATACCTTTTTCCTCATTCACATAACTGCCTTAATGCCTACCACCTTAAATCTATAGTAGCTTCCTCCTTTTCTGAAGGAGGGGATTCTGTAGTTCTGAGGGATTTTTTTGGGGGGAGGATTTGAAACAATATATGCAATGTATTCTTCCATAGCTGGAGAAGGCTACAGAGATATTTTTTTTTCTTGCATGGGGAGCAGCTATCTAGCCAGCTTGTACACTTAGCCCTCGTAAGCTTCCAGACAGATTTAGCACAAGATGCAATATATTGTGCTCTGTGCGCCTGCACAGCATTATAAAATCCTTAACTCCTCAGTGAGAAGTCACATTCTGAGCAAAATTGGATTATCTAGGCACCTAGTAGGCTTTTAGCCATCCACAACATGGAGTTCAGGGGATATTTTTTAGGACTCTTTCTTGAAGTTAACTGGGATTTTTTCATAATGCTAAACAGTTGCCTTGGAATCTGAAATTTCAGAATTTCGGAACTCAAGAAGCATGCTGCAGAGTGAATAGAGCAAATTGAGGGCTCTGAGCACTTTAGTCTTGTAGATTCAGAAATGGAGTGGCCCTGGATATTTGGGAGCCTTTGTTCTGTTCTAAGGTAGTGTTATTTTCAATTTTGCTTGATACTTAACACCTCCTGCGTTCCTGAGCAGCCAATATCCCTGTTCCACCAAAGCAGAAGCTCTTCAAATGCTTTGCAGTATTGTAGAAACTTGAGTAATTATATGAATCATTTTTGATTATTAAAAAGTTATACTTGTTAGTAATGTACTTTTGTTAGTTACCCTGATGTTAGTTAGTCTAACTATCCTTTAGTAAGTGTAAATATCCTTTAAAAAAATTTAAGATTTAATGTATTTGTAAGGTGTTGATGCTTGGAGCCTCTACAGGTGGCAGCTTGTTTTTTTTTTTATTTTTTTATTTTTTTATTTAATATATATAAGCTTGTTGAAATAGGGTAGGGATGAACTTTGAGTAGGAATGGAAGTTGGAACAATCAGTATTAATTTTCCTTGCTGAAAAACCTGACCCTAGACATCCTCCCTTTAGGAGGTTGTATCTGGGCAACTGCTACCAAATGCTGAGTTTGGATTTTTGCAGGCACGTGCTCTGCCCTGTCGAGGCCATGCTTCTAAGGAGAAAAAGTTCATCCAGATGTAGTGACTCTGCATGCAAGAGAAAGTGGAGAGGAAGACAGTGTGGAAATGAGTTTCCGTACAAGAATAGCCCTCCAGAGGGGAGATGGTACCTGAGAGCTGCTCTGCACGTTTCAGCTGAAAGGTGACGATACATGTAGGGCAAGTGGGTCTGGAGCTGTGCAATTGCTTAGCTGGCTCCCACCCGTGTTCCTCTTCCTCCCAGCCCCCCCCTCTTTTTTTTTAAATGTCAGAACTAACGGTTGATGTTAGTAGATGATCTAACAGTTTTAAAGCTTTTGTCAAGCAGCATAATGGAGATGAGCAGTACATGATTGCTAGGCCAAGTGATCCACATAAAAATGGAAATGATCTAAGGTACTGTGAGTTCAGCTGATGAAGGGCAAACTGTTGATTTTTATTAGGATCTCTAGTGGTTTAGTAACTTCCACAAATACAGCTCTGATCTTTGGGTTGCCGTTGTCATGATGGAGAGTATAAAATCTCAACATGTGTTTGTGAATGTGTTGAATGAGTACTTGTACATTGAATCCCATGTTTCTGTCAGATCACAATGCCTATTTGCTAATATTTTGTTGTTCAGAGGTATTGGCAACTCTTTACAGTGATAAAGAGCTGATGTTTTAAATGACTAGATATATGAGATAGCAAGTTCATTACCAACTTCCTTGTACTTCCCCTGATGTCTGTTTGGTGATCCTATGAAGTGTCAAAATGCTCTTCAGTTCTTAACATATAACCTACACTTTTTCATTTAGGATCATTTTAAGCAATAAGGAAGAGGGAACAGTTACAAAATTCAAAAATTCATTGTCCCAAATTTGTTTTTTCTGCATGTGTTTAGATTATTATGATTTTTAATACTGGTGTTTATAATCTGTGTCATTTTATTATCGCTGGAAATGAGCTGTTGCTAAAATCTCTTTCTAGGAGATGTGCAACTTTCTTAATGATTCCATACAGAAGATATTTTAATAATAGAGCTCTAGAAGTAATTGGATTTTTAAAAAGTTTTTAATAGACTGTAGCTACATGATACCTAGAACATAGCCTTCCTTAAGCAAAATGCAGGGAGTTTTAATAAAGCAAAAACTTAATGAAACTATATGCTTAGTCTCTTCTCTTCATGCTGTTTTATATGAAAGGTTTAGCTGTACACTGTAGTCATGACACTTTAACTGTTCTGATATTAACAACCTAACCCATTTCCTCCCTTCCCTGATGGAATTGCTGATATGGCCATCCAGGTGCAGATACAGATGTGTTGCTGATGCACCTTCTTCATGGTAAGAAGCAGCGTGGAATCCATCCAGATGGGTTTTCACCACAGTTTAGCTGTTCTTATAACTTGCTGCTGTTGAAGGGATCATTTGAGCTTTGCCCTTTCTTGGCAGTGAGGTTCTGTGCCAGCTCTGATGCCTAACTTGCCGCTCAATAAGATGATTCAGCTGCCTCCCTGCCAAGAAAAGCCAATGCCCCTCTTGCCCTGGGTTATTTTTCTGCTGTGAAGCGAATGGAGCCAAATTACTGAGAGCCTAGATGAAAGCCAGAGCTGATGTGAGGGCACGAGTTTCTCAGCGCAGGGTGTGGGGAGAGAACAGTGACTGCTTCAACAGAAGCCAAGTAACAGCTAAGATGTGATTAAAAACCTCAGCTGTAAAATGCTTTATGTCAAATTAATTACACCAGCCCTGACGGATGAACTGCTTGAGATTTTGGTGAAAAAGGCACCTAAACTGTACGATAAAAATACTGAGCAGCTCTAGGACTTAGGCTCTATAAACTGTGGTGTTTATGGATCTAAATGCCCATATGGACCTGCCTAGTTTCCAGACATCAATAGTTAATAAAATAAATTAAAAAAAGCATCGATATAATTTATACATAACTTGAACACCACTTCAATCTGCAGGAGCATGTTCTGAAACTGTGTGTGACATGCTGCCAGAATGGTGACTGCTTTGTGGGCAGTGGTGGAAGTTTTGCTCAAATAAAATGATATGAATTCTCACTATCTTTTTTTTTTGCTAAGTTGAGACAGAAAAAAAAATGTTTTTTGTGAAGGATTTTGAGTTTATGGGATGCTGATTTATTCTGTACAGTGTTCAGTTTGTTTCCTACATTTATTCAGTCTTCTACTTTCCTTGAACTGTTGCCCCTCTAGGTCCAAGCAGGATTCTCCTGGCACTTTTTTAAGTCTCTGGTTGTTGTCTCAGTGGGATTCTTGTGCTTTTCTTCTCTGTTGCCAGAGATGATGTGTGCTTTCTTTTCTTCTTTCCTTCTTTTTTTGAAAGACTGTGTTACTTCCTTATTAATCATGATGGGAACGATGTTTGTTTTCCCCCGGTAGTGTTGTGTTGATACATATACTGTAAGTTTCTTGAGGCAAAGGCTTTTTTGTTGTTGTTTTCGAGATGTCTGTCACGTTACAAAGGCCATAGTAATACCCAAAGAAATGCTTCAGATATCTGCCGTGAGCTGCTGTTTTAAGAGGAAAAAGGCAAGAGATTGGTGCCTCATGAGCCAGGCTTTTGCTCTTTTATGGTAACAGATAAACATAATATTTACTTATGAGCTGGGCACATACATCTACATATATTATGTAGGAGTGAATAAAGTAAAATAGTATTTATACTTGGAAAAGGATCACTGTGGTATTAACAGGCTGTGATCTGGTTTATTTTTGGCACAGTTTTTGACAAAGCTGTTTCATCAAATTGAGTCAATACTGTGAGAGTAGTTTAAGAAGCTGCAGTAATGGAGGCTCTCATGGAATAGAGGAAAATAAGGGAGAGAGGGGGAAGAAAACTTATAGAAAACGTGTCTGCTTGTAGCTGAAAGACAGTAAAGGTGGCAGGCAGTGTTGAACTTGCAGCTGATTACATAGTGTGGGGTTAATCACAGACCAAAGCCTGCACTAAACTTCTATATGTATTAATAGCCCTGTGCTCTAGAGTTGAAGTACACAGCATCTTGAAACTGGAAGAGGTAAACGAAGCATTAGAGGGGGAAAAAAAAGCTAGGAAGATAACTCTATGGATTGCCACCCTGTATGGGTTAATTTTATGTCCAGTGTCATATGCTACAAGATAACTGTTGAAGTGAGCTAAAGGAGCTACCCTGTAAAAGGGAGGCAGATTGAGGGGGTAGCTGTAAAGGATGGTAGAAAAGTTAAGAGGCAAGTATTGGGAAAATGACACAGAACAGGCTTAGTAAATCTGGTGGTGTTTTTCTGGCCCTAATCTGTGATGTGTCTCTCTTGGGATAACAAATGGGGAAAAAAAATGGTTAGAAAAACATTGTTTTATGAAATTATTTTCAAGTTTAATTACTTTTTGCAAAGAGGTAATCCGTAACAGTTGCAGTGGGAAAGTTCAGGGATTAAACAAGATTTTATGATTATTCCGAGAGGGAAAACTGTATGTCAAAACATAGTGTGTGCATTTAAAGAAAAATCTGTTCTTGAGGCTACTCAGTTTGCTTTTGGGAGTATTATCTGGCCTTTCCCTCCACTTTATTCCCACGGGGAAAGGATGGCTTCTTGGCAATGCCTTTGGAAGCTGGTAACATATGTTTCAAAGTAAGATCAACTAAATGGAGGAAAAATAGTCTTACTCCTTTTTGCCCTGAGCTTGCAGAGCTCTTCATCCACTCTATTCTGGACTAGGCTGTGTGTCTTAAATATGCACTTCTCATCAGCTTGCATGTGTATACAAATCCCAAAATTAATCTGTAATTTTCTTGGACTCCTTTACTATTCAAATATTTTTAGTGGTCTTTTTCAGGAAAACTGTGAGGTATGGAATTAACTTAGGGCTAACCTGGGCATGGTCACATGGGTTAAGTAGACTTCTGCTGCCACAAGTAAACCAGTGCACTCCTGAAACTCATGTGCTTTTGTTCTTTTCCAAAAGGAATCTATTTACCTGCCCAGAGACTGCTCTGTAACTGAACCCATGTGTGGAAATGGTCACTGCTGCTGGCTGCTTCTCTTCATGAGCAAGCCCTGAAGCCAAACCCAAATGATAATAGAGATGTACCTAGAGACATCTATGTAATTGTTTTAAGTACAGTGTGGTTAATACCTTGCATCAAGGAATTGCATTACTGCCATCTCCACTAGTTTTACATGAAGTCTACACCGCCTTCTCCTGCATATTCCTTTCACAAACCGTCCACGTGCAGGTGCTCTTTATGCTCCGTATTTCTGTTTTCTGCTGCCTCCTCGATGGGATCCTCTCCACCTCTTGTGTGAAGTTTCATACCTCCTCTTTCTGTGTCTGCTTCCCATTTTTCCTCTGCCCAGACTAGGTGACCAGTTAGGAGAGGTAAGAAAATCACCATGTGGACCCGAGGCATTGGATTTGATGTAGTAGATGGTGCTGTATTTAGAGAGACAAAATACCACTGTTCTGGTCCCCTTCAATTCCTTCCCCATAATCCATTGTCATTGCACGACTCCAGTGAAGAGCCTTTTATGCTTCCATATTAGAAACAGGAATAAACCTACTCCACTCCGTACGCTGCAGTTTTATCAGCCTTTCCCAGGTGCCTGTTTTGTTTTTAAGAAAAATGATAATAGAAACACTAGTGGGAAAAGACTGAGCACATGCAATTCCCACTCTTCCCTTTGAAGTGAGCAGTTTAAAAATGGGCTTATTTTGTTAGAATTCAGGGTAAGTGCTTTTCAATAGATGAGATATACTTTTGCTCAGTTCCAATGGACTCCACCGAATCAACCTCCCACTCAATTCAATTAATTCCCTCCCCCCTGTGTGTGAGGAGCAAGGTTTGGATATAAAAACACTGAATGTAAGATTAAAATGTCTACAGAGATGATCAGAAGGGAGTCTATTTTAATAACCCTCTCAGATTGCTGTGCAAGAGATGTGCAAGTAGGAGGTTTAATCTCAGTGCAGTGCCTCTACAATTATAATCAGAATTGAGCAGAGTATTGGTCAATAGGAAATGTGCTCCTCAGGGTAGGGAGAGTACTGTAACAAGAATCAAGTCTCAGGATATTAGGGAAGGAAACCATCTGAAAAGAATAATCAGCTGCAGTGGTATGGATCTTGAGATCATTGAAAGAACTGTTAAAAACAAACCCATAACAAGAAGCAGCACAAATTCACAGAGAGTTGGATGGTCCCTGGGTGTGCAGGAAAGAAACACTAGTTACATGTGGGTAGTGCTTTTCCTTTGAATTTTTACTTTGAGATATTTACAGCTGATGTCAAGGTAAAAAGAGCAGTTATGAATTGGCCTTCCTTGAGGCCAAGAATGCTTTCTGTAAATCAGAGCAGGCTGCAGAAGACGTGTCCATAACTTCAGGCAGTTATGGGCTGTGGAAACTTGCAGGGTGCTGATCAAAGATCCTGCGCGGCAGAACTTTTTCCTCCATAGTCGGGCAGGCTGAAAGCTTGCCGAGTTTTTCTTTTGCCACATAATGCATGTCTAGTGGTTTTTAAATCTTTGAATTTCTGGTGGCTGAGGTATCACACAGAAACTGGGCTTGAGACAAATTACTACAAAGTGTTTGATTGCTTGTCCTTTTCCTGCTCATATATATTATGTGCCCTTTTTACAGTGAAGGATTAAATATGATTAGCATAAATTCACTGGGCCTACCTACCACAGTCGTGCTTTGTGATAAGAACCTAACAGTATCTCTTAAGACTCTTAAGGAAGACTGAGATAAGGGTTAACTTTGTAAGGTGCTGTAATTCTCTGCTCTACAGATGCCACTAAGTTAAGACTCATTCCCCCAGTAGTACAGACTGACTCATCATTGCTTAAGTCATCGGAGAGGAATGGAAAATTCAGCAGTGGAAGAGGAGCTTTTACAGGTTCGGGTCTTACATTTAGGTAAGAGTAATAAAGCAGGTACCAAACATTAAGATAAAGCAACTCAGCTGTATGTACTCTTAGGCATGTAATGAGGAGGGCTAGACTGTGCAAGTCCAATCTTGTGGCTTGTTCAAGCATCCCAAATATCCAATGAAGTGTGTGTGTAATATAAAGCAGGTACAGAAAAAAATGTGGGTGGTCATCTCTATAAACTGCTGTTAAAATATGAATTCTACTATATCGTACTCTCTATCCACTAGTCTCTTTCATGTATTACCACAAATGCATCTCTCTGGCTACCGTCTCCAGGATCTGTACCCAGAGAAAGATGTAAATGGCATAGATGCTGGCTTTGACAGAGGATGTCTATTTGTTATGCTCAGAAGAGAAGAAAAAGAAAGATATGAGCTGGAGTCAATTCTTTGCAAATATAGTCAATAAAAACCATCATCTCATTCTGGTGCTGTCTTTATAAAACAAAATTTATTTGAATTACAGTGCATATTTGCAAAAACATCTTTGCATTTTTTGACCATCTATAGTATCTAGCACTTCAAACTTTCACAGCAATGTATAAATATTAGCAACTCAGGATGTTCTTTATGCCAAAGCAGTTTTCTGTGGGGGTAAGCTATTTCCCTAATGCTTTTCTAAAGCTGATTTTTATTTTATATCAATCATTAATCACAATTGTTAGCTGTTCACGATGCAAATTGTGTGGTGCAGATGCCCATTCCTTACACACAAGAAGTAAATGTGCAGTGCACAGCTTAGTGTTTCCTTAAATTAAACCTTAGTCACACAACAAGATATTTGAAATTGCCATTTCAATTAGAGAATCTTCCTTTAAAGAGCTGATAGTTATGATGTCTTTATATATATATATATATTAATCACCACTTATTGTCAATGAAGTCACTTGGTGCAAAGAAGAAAGATCAGGGATCTGAAGGCTGTGCCTATTGAAGAATGTGTAAGAGGACATCATGAGACACCTCACCAACCTCAACATTTCTCCTGTATGTGAGTATAGTGATGTTGATGTGAGTTGTTTCTCAACCTCTGTTTTAATTTTACCATCAAACTTTTTGTCCATCTGTAATAGAGGTTTTAGGGGTTACTGTACTTTTTGTCTATCTATAATAAAGGATGTAGTTCTTCCCCTTACATATATATGTTGGGGCTGCCTAGGCAAATGGCTTAGGGTTGCCTAGGCAAATGACTAGGCAAAAAGGGAGGCTTAAGGAAGGGCAGAAGGTATCATGAGGCACCTGGCCACATGATTGGGGGTGCCTGTGGGCCTGTGTTGGGTGGCCCCACCTTTGGCCACCCCATGTTTGGCCATGGTCCCTGCTCTGCACAACACTGTAGGGCTCTGCATGACACTATGGGGGTCTGCAGAGCGGCCAGGGCAGCGGGTGCTCCCCTTTCCATGGGGGAGCGCCCAGGATGGATGGATCAAACATCCTCGTGTCTGTTGGTGACAAAGGCTCCCAGCCTTTAGCTCGGGGACTAGACCTTGCCCGTGCTTCAGAGATGAAGAAAAGGCCTGTGCTGGGTTTTCTGTCACTCTGCCTATCCCAAGTGGGGATTATTTGGATGATTGCAGGATCATTTGGTAGCCTGCTCTATAATGCACCTGTGAACCCAGGCTGCCTTAATCTAGTCCTGAATAGAAGTTAATTTAGAGCTATTCAGAAGCTAATTTAGAAAGATTTACTGAGCTCTCTTCAAAGGAGCAGTCTTTTAGGATTCCATTTCTAAACCATGATTTTTATTTTTTGATCCGTGATTATCAAGCTCTGCTCTAGGATAGAATGTCTTGGTTATTATTGTAATACTGAGAAATTCCCTGTTGGTCAGCTGATATACTTTTAGCAGTGCTCAGTTCTTCTGAAAACACTGATATTACCTTTATGCTGTTGAGGGGCTTGACTGTTTTGTCTGTGTGACTTTGTCCCCACTAGTGTACAGGTAAAAGCACCTTCTTGGGCTGCCTTGTCCCCAGGCACAGTGGGGCACAATCCCATCTGACACAGGCAAAGTGGTCCCTGGGCTTGAGGCTCCTGATCCTTCTGTGCTTACCACTAGGTCACACCATTTATCATACTTAATGTGGTCTTTATATGGATTAAAGGTGTAAATTCAAAGTATGGGATAAGCTTTTCTTTCTGAGCTCCGAGCTAGTTCTACAAATGACCCCGTGCTCATCTGGCTGGAAGCTCTTTTCCAGTGTTTGTCAGAAGAACCCCGAATCTGGTCAGATGTGAGGGTGCCCGTGAGCCACGTGGCTCAACCTAGATTTAATCCACAGAGCCTTTGAGTCTAGCATCGCTCTCCAAGAACGATGGAAACCCGTCCTTACTTCCCTGTGCCCACTGAGCCCTTCCTCCCGCTCGTGTCGGCGTTCCCCCCGGCGCATCGTGGCGGAGGAGCGGCCGCGGGGAGCAGGAGGGCAGCGAGGCCGGAGCAGGGCAGACCTGATGTCGCTCCGGGAGGCGGCGCCGGCTGCCGTCTGGCTCCTGCTGCCAGGCTGCCGCGCGAGGAAGCTCGGAGCTGCTGGGCAAAACGCCAGTCTGGAAGTATTTATAAACTGAATTTCTGTTTGCTCCTTTGTTCTTGCAAGACGGTGCCTTCCCTCCTGGCTTCACTGACTGTCGAAACAGCTGTGTGCCCGCAGTAGCTTGCAATGGTCTTCTGGATTTCGGCGAGCACCAAATATTCTCCGTTTTCTCTCAGGAATTATTTTTATGGACATCCTATTTACTTGTTCACCTTCTTGCCTGCCAAGCAAACCACTGAAGCCTGACGCTGACGTGCAGCAGACCCCTGGCAACGTTCCAGGCAGGACTGTGTATTTCTGATGAGTATGTGAACTAGGGCCTGGATGATCCTATGAGGATAAAAGCAGAAGACTCACCCAAAGAGACAAACAGTTACTGTTTAAAAAACAGTATTTCCAGTAACAAATCTAAAAGCTATTGCTGCAGGATTTTATGGAATGCTTTTGATGCACCTGAATTGTCAGCTTTCTGAGCACTGGGCAAAAGTCATTCAAAACCTCAGCCTTATTTGTGTATTTTAAGGCCATCAGCTGCCCTAGAAACCCTGAAGAACGAGCAACAGGCGTGTTGGAGCCACAAAGGCACTACGGAATAAACTCCTCAATCTGTAAAGAGTTCTTCAGGCCCATGACTTTCTGTGGGCATTCTGAGTCCTATTTTGATATCTGGCTGCCAGACAGGAGTGGTTGACTGAGACCAATGTCAGTGAAGACCTGTGTCCTTCCAGACATGGAGCCCAGTTCAACAAGTGGCAATGCTTAAAAATCCTTCACCAAGTACCCTTTCCGGCACTGAGAACCATCGCTCTGATGGATTTGCATATTGTGTTGTTGGGACATCCATGCCTTCTGACAGAAAAGAGGCTAGAATAACAATTACTGGTGCTAATAAGGGTGGCAGGAGAAATGATGCAGCAGCGGAGCCGAGGGGGCACACGCCAGGATTTCGGCGCCGCAGTCCGAGGTGGTTCGGGTGAGCGTTGGCGGCAGTGGCACAGGCTGCCCGGGGCGCTGGGGCTGCAACTGGACTGAATGCGGCCCCCGGCCCGCCTGTTGGAAGGCGCTGTGATCGTGCCCGTGGTGCTGAGCCGTGAGCCGGCACGCTGCAGTTTGTGCCTAGTGTGGCACTGCTGCTCCTCAGTGACACAGCCCGTGTAACCCAACTGGAAGTCGGACCGCAGATCTTGCCCAAAGAGGACATTTGCTGGAGCCTGCAGCAAGAGGCAGCACTTCAGGCTCCTGCAGGCTCTTGCCAGAAGAGGAGGTGGAAGGAAGCCGAGGAAGCCAAGCCTGTGCCACGTGCTCCCGGTGACCCTGCATCTGCACCCTACGTTGGACTAGATGATCTCTAAAGGTCCCTTCCAACCTTAAGGATTCTGTGAGTCTGTGAAAGCTGCTGTTTGTACAGCAAAGACCACAAATAAGCCAGGCTCGTGAATGTTCAGTGAGGGCCCTGCCAGACAATGTATCTGACTGAGTTTGGGGAGAGACTCGAATACAGAACTCCTAAATCTAAATGTGCTCCCTGCGCTTGAGAGGGCTCCCTATCAGAATCATAACTTTAGGTCTTAAAGGTGGCACAAAACTTGGGTGCCAGCAGGTTTATACATGCAAGCCAATGAGCTGGGCATTAAGCTGAAAGAAAGAAAACGAGATGAATGATTCTCCCTGCCCCAAGTGACTTCACTTCCTTCATCACCTACAGCTGTGTCCCGTGTGCGTTAATCCTGCTGCAGGCTCTGAGTGAGTTTTACAGTCAGAGGTAAATGTGTGTGCTGAGCTGGCGGGTATCCGCACCCGGCGCGCTCCGGGCGCTCTCGCTCCGCCGAGTTCAGGGCATTTCTCGGTGTTGGGAGGGAGTTTGTCTCTCTCCTCGGAGACAGCTCCCTGAAAGAGGGAAAATGGCTCCTCTTCACAGTGCGATTCGCAGAGAAGGTAACTTGGGCACAGAGTTTTTCTTTCTCTCTTCTTTCCAGTCTGATAACTAAATGGTTTAAAAAGCTGGGTTTAAAGCACTGGATTACTAAGCCTTCTGAATTTCATTTTCAAGAGGACTGTGCTAAAGAAAGAGGAGCCTAAGGTTTCTAGTAGATGGATGGGCCTGTAATCTTTTCATCTGTGTGGGAAGTGCTCTGAAACTACCTCCCACGGCCAGATTAGTGACTTACTGGTGGAGGGAAGTTTTAAAAACATTATGCATAAACTTCAATAGCAAAAAAATCTACTTTCCTTTAAACTTCATTACCTAGTTACTATTTGAAACAAATTTCAGGCTGAAATCTCACAAATCACTTGCTGCTAATTCTCCTATTACTTTACAGTGTGTTAAATTTTCACACCAGCTTTTCCCAAAACCTAGGGAAGTTGAGGGCAGGTTTTATTCTGTAGCCTCGTTGTTTTGGCAGGTATGTAGAAAGTTGAGTGGGTTGATCATGTGCTTCCCATCTGTCAGCTCATCACTTTTAATAGGTGCTTGAAGGAAAATTGCAGTTATTTCACGCAGCAATGGATGCTGAAAGTTCACGTGTCAAAAAAAAATGGACATGGAAAGAACACAGTATGTTTCATAACAGTTAAGTACAGAAAACATCCCCTCGGCTGCCCTGTTGGTGATGGGGTGGAAGATGGTTATTTCTTTTGCAGATGTGGTCTTGGGTAAATTTGGGCTTGCTCATGTTCACAGGGGGAGGTTGTGCTCAGTGTGGAGCCTGGTTACCCAAGGACATTAAAACACAGAGCTGGGTATTTTGGGGTGATGTTAAATTCCACCTAAAGGCTGGTAGAATACTGCAATGCATGCATGTTTCTGATTTTATGAAACCATAGCTCATTCTTGAGTGCCATCTATTGATACCTCTCTCTTGACCATGGCACGCATTGATGTTTCTTACTCGTGGAATTGTGTTGCAACGCTTGGCAGCTCCAGAGCCGCAGCTCCATGTGTCTCTTAGAGACACGGGTGTCCCTGAGTGCAGGTGGGGGCTCTACAGTTCTATTGATTTTTAATGGTGAAGCAGTTTGCTGGCTTTTCTTACCTAAAAAAACATTCTAACAACCCAGCCAGATTTCCCATGTCAGTGGTGTCTTGGGCTGTTCTGCTGGATTGTTTTTCCTGTAATAAATACCCAAAGTTATACTTAATCAGAGTTAGAGGCAGCCATGAAAGTTTTGGACTGCTCAGTACTTGCAGTTTTTGGTCATCCATGTTGCAGCATGATGGTCTCGTAGACATTTGAATTATGATGACCTGTCTTGCTATATGTATCACACGACTGAAATAAGACTTGTCTTCCTATTGATTTTAATGGCAGCTAGAAAAGCTGTTTTGTATGACTCATCCCACCTAAATTTAGCTGCCTAAACATTAGACATCACATATGAACCAGTCATCTAGCTTAGGCTCAAAATTAGTTGTCACGGATAAGCAGCTCAGCAGGACAGTCTGACCTGTGTTTCGAGCAGAGATGGGCTAGTCATCTCTGGAGGAAACTATTTTTCTCCATTGATCCTTATTTAATTTAGTGCTTTTAGGTAGCTAGATGAGAGAAATTCTATCCTTTGCTTTGTATTTTCCAGAAGCTTCTTTTTAACTTCAGTTATCAATATTCTTCCTTTTAATCATGAAGAATTGCCTTTGTGTTTGAAGTACAAAACTGAGTTTGCTGCCATTATTTTTTGATGACTTTATTTTACTTTTTTAGTGCTTCTTTTGATTCTAAATTAGAATAATTTCCAAGGCTGGGTGAAAAGAGATGTTGTATAGTTTTTATTTAAAAACATTTTTCTGGTGATCAATACCTAAACTAGAGCTATATGTTTCAGTGTTTTCTCCTTTAAACCATAGATCAAACACTGTTGCAAACCCATACATCTTCCCTGTCAAACATTTAATTTATTGTGCTGTTCATTTATATCTTGAGACTAGAGAACTATTGGTTGACAAAAGAGGATGGATGGCTTTTTTATTGAGTCCTTACACAGCTGGCAGAAGATAGCAAATGGGGGAAGGAAATGTGCAATACTCATTTCCAAACTTCTAATAAATCGTGGATGGATCGCAAGGGATTTATGCTAACTTAAATAACTACTGCATTTCATTTTCAAAGACTTGGGGGTTGACAATCATTTGTCTCATTCACTGTAGTTAAACTCATCAGAAAGCACGTAGGAAAACTTCCTAGCAATAGACAACAGCTAATATTACATGTGCACAAATAAGCAGCCTGATCCATTTCTAACTGAATTTTGGTTGTAGCTTCATCTGTCTGAATTTGAACTACCCTTAGTATTAGAACAACTCTTACTTGGTATGATTTATCCTGTTATACTCTAGAGCCCCTTCTGAAGTTAGTAGCTCGTGGCAGTTGAGATTTCAGCAGCTTTCTGGCGGGGACTTTGGACGCTGAGTTTGTAAGTGCACAAGACTCTGTGCACGAGACATGGACAGCAGCTCGCCTGGGTGCAGGTACTGCCCTCGGCTGCACAGCCTGGCGTGTCCCACCGGACCCCAGTCCTGGGGGTGCTTGCTTGGGAACTAGTAATTACTACTGAGTTGAAAGAAAGCAGTGATGGGGCTTGCCTTTTATTTCTAAATAGTGCTGAAAGAGAATACGTTTTCTCTGTAAAAGCAAGCAAGCTTCAGGAGGTGCTACCTCAAATGCGCTCCTTATGTGCTGAGGGTTACCAGTTTTGTCTGCCCCTTCTGCAGCTCGTGACATCTGAGGACCCTGGTCAAAGGAAGACTCTAATTCCTTGCTGTGACCAAGAAACAAAAGTTTCTGATGTGGTTACATCATGATTTATCTTGCAGGGTGATTTTTTTTTTTTTTTTTTTTTTTTTTTTTTTTTTTTTTTTTTTTTTCAAATCACCTTTAAGTCACAGGATGTCTCCGTGGCTTTTTACTATCACAATCCTTTAAATATTGACTGGTGTTTTTGTGCTGGGGAGGGTGCTGTGCTTTGACATAGTGCAGAGTCTGGCCCTTTCTCCATGCAGGGCGCACATGGTGTGACTGATGGTTATGTATTTGGACAGAGTCCAGCCAGTCATGGTTCTTGCTCTAGATATTTTATTATTTGACTTGGAGAAACAGGACAGACTTAGATGAGTCACTCTCTTTTTTCCTCAGTCTCTACGTGCTGTCAATAAGGCTTTGTTCATGTCCCTGCTATTTTTGTCTTACTATTGGAAAAAATGTATTTCATACAGCTTTAAACCTTAGTTCTGTGCTCACTCCCTGTTAACCAAGCTTCTGCCCTTGCTTTTCTCCTCCTAGTAGAGGTGGCATCTTATCCTGTAAGTGAAATCTAATTCTGAATTTCTTACTGTCTACTGAAATTAAATAAGCTTCACAAGAGTGTTGATGGCAGCAGTGTTTTCACACTACTGCCCCCTGTTAATATACCCATCAGCCCTGGAAGTTTGTTCCTCTGTTTCCTGGCATCATCACAGACTCTTCCACCAGATTATTTATGGGAACTAGAAATGTTGGTATTTTGGAGAGAATTGGCCAGGCCTCTGTTATCTCTTGTCTTTGCTTCTGTAATTTTGCATCCTCTGATCATCTTTAAGTACATAAAAACTGACCAAATCATTTCCTGGTAAGAAACTATTCCTGTTCACAGTATCAAGTCGCAGGCTTCACCTCCAGCTTTGGGAACCTTTAACTCGGCTCCTCTAACCGTGTCCATCCCCATCTTTCTCTGTATCCATAATGTTTGGTAATTATGCCCTTATCTAATTTTCACAGCATCCTGTAAGGACGGACTTACACTCCCTGCACTTGTTTACAAGGTCACTTGCACTGTCCACATTC
>JAVCKT010003588.1:32934-49673 GCA_032273925.1 Rhynchotus rufescens
AATTATCACTACTATCAGTGGATTAGTAGAGGGCCATTAATAGCTGAAGGTCAAAATAATAATAATAAATAATCTATTTCATCCACTTTCTTTTCTCTGTGTTGTTGAGAGGAGATTGTAACTGGAGGAAAGAGAAAGTCCTGGAAAATACTTGACCATTTCTCAACTGGAATAGCTTTGCTGACATGATACTCTCACTTTAAGGGAATTTCTCTTTTAACATTTGAAAAGCATAATTTTTTAATGATCTCTTCACCACAGGCCATCAGTGGATATAATCCATGTAATCTAGACTTCAGCCTCCTTTGTTATCTATCAGCAATAACAGTATCTACTAGCAACGAGAGGATCCTAGTGATGCTCTCAATCACTAGAGGGGGACAAAGCCTATTTAGCCATTTTACTACTTAAAACAATTAAAGAGATTGTGAAGGGTTTTAAGCTAGATATCCTGGTGGTTTGGTTAAAGAGCTATGTTTTACATTTCTGTAATGTGCCCAAGTTCCTTGTATTTTGCTTCTTTTTTCAGTTAATCCAATTGCTGAGGTGCATTTTTTTTTGCAGTCTGCACATATATGCAAACAGTGTGTAAATAACTGAACAGCTATTAGCAAAGGACATTCTAGAAGCCATTAAGCTAATAGAAGTGCTTCTACTAAACAGCAGGTGAAGGCATTATATAAATCTTAACAAAAAAAATTTGAACAGTATATACATGAAGCAAAGATGAGGAAAGCCATATCAGAGCATTTTCACATGAAATCTCTACTTGGCCACATGTTAATAAAAAGACTAACCTGCACTTTTTATCTCCACAGAATGAATGGCATTTCAATCAATAAACCCAATAGTGAAAAGTAAGCAGTTGCAAGTATGTAGCTGCAAATGTCAAATATAATAGTTCTTCAAAATACTTCTATAAAACCAAGATTTGTATATTTGTTTATTTTTAGGCAAAATATATTTGCATAGTAATTGACACTGACCATGAAAATAACATGCAGGATTAATAATGTGCAGTGTTTTTGAAGTGAAGAATGCTTTTAGACTACAGCCTCCTTATGTAGCAATCAGTGTGGTTAAATCTTACAACAGGACTCATAAATGGACAGCACAAGTCAAAATAGCTGCATTTACTGATATTACATTGAAAAAAGTTCCTGTGTAGAACAGGTAGAACAAATGAAAAGAAATGGGTGGATACACTATGCTATAACAAGGATATCCCTCTGACTTGCTTGCACATTAATCTACTTCTCAAGAAAAGCTCTGGCCAGGCGTTGGTGTGTAAAGGCCTTTGAAAATGTTCAGTGTTGCAACTTTTAAGATTTGATGCTTAAAAATATCTATACACCTTGGATAGCCAGAGGAGGAAAACGTCTTCCTCCTTGGAGCACTCATGTCACCTCTTTTTAAGCAGCTATTTTGTGAAACTGTATTATTAGTGTTTTCTAGCATAGGTTATCCATCTTTAAAATTTTGTGAAAGCTTCCTTATAAATACATTCATAGATACAGTTCTCCAGCCTTTCATCCAGGGTCACCTTTAAGTTTCTGAATGTGAAATGGATGTTTCACCTTTATTCCCCGCAGTCAGAAAAGCTTACCCAGGGGGTTCCTTTTTCCCAGCTCTCACAACAAAGATGCCCACAATGCTGCTCCTCTCGTACAATGGTTATTTCAAGCCAAACTTTGCTGCCTGTGGTGAGGCAGAGTTGGTGGCGTGGAGCTAGTTGCCTGTTCTAGGAGTTCCCTTGTAGCAGACCCGCTTACGGCCGAATTAGCCGGTTGTGTGCGGTGAGTTTGTTGGCCTGGAGGGAAGGCAGGCAGTACTGGGGCGGCCTGGAGCAGCACGTTGGCAGAGGTGAGTTCCCCCTTCAGCCTGTCACTGGCCTCCATCCTGCTCCACGGAGCAGCAGTTTGACCTGGAAATATGACCCAACTTAAGCATGTGTGGGATCGATCTGGTTAGGGACACATTTGTGCACATGAAAACACTGATAGGTACCGTGCAACCAAAGCTGCAAAGGAGGGATGGTGACACCTGCAACCGTGTCTGCAGAGGTTTGTACCTTTCTGCAGTTTTTGAGACTTGGCAAATTCAGTATCTTCACAGGGAAGTATAAGGGGGGAAAAATGCTTTGCAGAAGGATCAGAAGGATGTTCACAATTTGCTTTCCTGGCTTTTTTGAAGAATTGCTGAACTAAAAAACATATCATTAAGAAAAGATACTTTAGAATCAAACTGCAGTCATTGTAAACTGCTGTCAAACTTTAAGTATTTCTAGCTTTCTCTTCCTTATTCCTTTCATTTTATTTCAATAAATAACAGACTTTTTCAGTAAGTAAAATGATCTACTTTAGAAACCCATCATGTACTTTATTTTTGTAAAGCTTTTGTGTGTGCTTTTTATATAATGCTACTTAAAGCTTTTTTTCTGACTCTTTTTATTTAAACTTAGTGCAAATTATTTAAAAGATTTTGTTTGTCCCAAGTGTATCTTAAGTTCCATGCAAGGAATACTTCTGACTTCTTGACAGTGTATATAGATAAAATAGGATGGCTAGATGCTCAATAGTAGTTTCTGAAATGCCTGGCTATATCCTTCTCCATGCAGCTTCTCTGTTCCTCTGTAGTTTCATATAATTCTACATGTATTCTTGTCATTTTTTTACAAGATAATATAGAGCCATTTACCTCCTCTTTTAAATGCCAAAGACTTAAACTAGAGAAAACACAGAGTTTTGTTTGCTCAGCAATTTGAGCCAACTAATATTTAATTTTGTTGCCTGGTGAGCTAACCCCAGAGCAAAACATGCAGGAAGATGAATATATTTTTCTGTAGGCCTTTGAGAACAGTGATTACTCTTCAAATATATCCTAACTACAGAAACATGCTTGAAAAAGAAGTGTTTAATTTACACAAAGTAAACTTGTAGCATGTTTATTATCTCTCAGAAAGGTCTGCTACTTGTTTCATGTATGATCCAAAAACCTTCTGGTATGTTTGCACTTGTACTCTTGATATTCTGATTTCTGGTCTCAAGTTGGCACTTAAGGCCAAGACGATGGCTGCGGTGGTTATGGGGCACAGCCCATCCTTGTGTAGGCGAAGTCGCTCGGTGCCCGCACACCATTTACATTTGCCTGCTGTTTACATTTTACTAGGTGATTGTAATGGAGTCTTAGCAAGAGATTCAATGAACAATCCTTAGAGATATTTTATAGATTGCCTCATCCTAATCATGCAGAACAGTGTATTTTGCTTTTTAATATAATTAATAACCCAAGATACACTATGGTCTTTTTTTAGAAGTCATTACTTTTTCTCCTTCCCCAAATGATACAAAATGGAAAGAATAGTTTCTGAAGGTAAAATGAATGCTAGGCTTTGCTACATTTGTTTTAATCTTGAATTAAGGTTTGCACTTGGTTGAATAGATATAAAATGTGCATGTTCCTAAAGTTGAAGGGGATGAGATGGATTGTACTTTTTTTTTCAGTGCTGTCTTTTTTTGGTGTATCTTCACATAGGGATGCGCCTGCCTCCTGGGAAGTTGGCAGTGTAAGTGGCTGACAAACTAGCTAATAAATCTGAGGTTAATAGGGCTGTAGACAGCAAAGTACATAGGCGTAGGAAGGATCACCAGCCACAGAATGCTGCACATCTAGAAACTGTCAATACGGAGTATGAAAAATGCAAAGGACAAAGCAAAACTAGGAGAAGTTCCAGCTCATTTTTCTGCTTGCTGGAGCAATCTCCCACATCAGCATATCCTGGTCCTCTAGGGAAGATGATACATTTTAAGGCTTGGTCTTGCTGCTCTTCATGCCAAAAGAAAGTCTCATTTTAACCCAGAATGGACAGGCTCAAGTCATTAGCGACTGGCTTCTCCGGCATAATGTGTGACAATGCTGTGGTTTATACCAAAATTGCATGTCTGTTTGTAAACATGTTAAGAATTCATTCAGGTTCTTTCAGAGGTGGAGATTAGAGCTTTAAAGCTAATCTTTCCAATTCTCTTAATTGGTAGACCAAGTGACTGATACAGTGCTCTGCACTCCCGAGACGAAGGACGATTCCCCTGGGCTGGGGGAAACTCTTTGGAAGACACTCTTCATGCACTAAACTACACCACCTGAAGAAGCTTGTGTCCATTAATTTCAGTCAGTCAGTATGGTACTCTTGAAATCAACAGAGCCACAGATTCCTGTCACCTGTGATTTTCACTGCACCTTTCAGTGTTGTTCTCTTAATGACTTAATGCAAGACTGAAATAGGCAAGAGAGGAAAAAAAAATCTTACTGCGGCCCAGAACTGTTCAAGCGCTGCATCTTGGATCTACTTTCCGCTTCTCTCAAGCTGCCATGAGCATAGTTGGCGGGAGGGGAAAGGTGTTCATGTCATGACACTGTTAAGGAAACCATCCTGTTCCCGGGAAGGCTGCAGGCTGCTGGGCTGCTCTGTGCTTGCTTTGAAGGCCCCGTGCCCTGAAGGCCCGTCTCCCCCACTGGGCTCCCCTGTGAGGATGCGTCTCACATGCTTTTTGATCAGGGGCAGATCTTGCTAAGGGGGCATCCTTTCAAAGGATACCCCATGCCAGCAGGGCTGAGGTAACCTCCTGCGGTGGGGCTCCTCCGTGCGCCTTGCGGCCTGCAGGCCTCGTGCCTGAACTGCCTGTGGAGCCCTGCTGGGCCCCCAGACTCTTCTCCCTCTTTGTGTGGGGCCACGGGGGTGGGAGGCAGGCGGGGAGCTGCCCCCGACCCGCTGCTGTCTTGTGCTAGGGTCTGAGCAAGTGCGTGTGTTTGTTTTTAATAATAATAAAACTGTGAAGCGCTGGTTGGGCTGGGCTGAGCGATGGCTGCTTAAAGGGACAAGGGAGAAGTGCAAGCTGCCAACGGAGAGGGACCCACGTAGTGCTCTGGGTCAAGAAGGAGGGTGATTTGAAGGGAGGTGCTCACGGGACGCGTGGGACAAGGCTGGGACGCGTGGGACAAGCCCCGCGTGCTGCTCAGTGCTGCCCAAGGGCTCCACTTGCCCAGGGACTGTGTCAGGCGCCTCGTCAAGCGTCGCCCTGTGGGACTGGAGTCAAACAGCCCATCTCGGTTTGTGATGTCTGAAATAAACCTGCAGGTTCCTCTGAACTGCAGCTGGAGTTCACTGGCAGGCATTGTATTACCCTCTTAAGAGGTTTTCATTTCAAAAATATATTATTTAAAATGAGATAGGTTCAGAGTATGAGTGTGTTCCTCTGGCAGCTCAGTGGGTGAAGTGGGCAAGAGGTGGCTGCGCTTCTCTGTGCCCTAAAGATTCAAATCCAGCGCTAGGATTCAGATTTTGCCATGGCCCTGCTCCGGTTTGTGCTGGTGCTTGGGGTTTCCTTTCCCCAAGGGCCTCTGTCTCTTCACCGCGTCTCAGCATAACAAGAAGCAGTTGTACCCGTCACTGTTGGTGCAGAAGGACGTACGTTCTCGCACACGCACGCGTGGTGATGCAGAGACCTGCCTTTCCTTGGGTGGCGTAAGAAGCTGATTGCTGTGGCCTCCTTATCCTGCCACGGAGGCTGTTAGGCTTTACCCGACCATGGAGTTTGACTGCATGGAGGTTCTCTATGCAAGTAGCACACGTACTTCTGGTAGCTTTGGAAATTAGTGTAAGAAAAGAAATACATACTGTGAGGGGAAGGGGCTGGTTGGCAGGATGTGGAGCATTTAACAGCAGAGGCAACATGTTCTCTTTGCCTTTTCTAGCCTTAAGCGCTTTCAGTGAGAATCAAATGTGGGTCACTGTGAGAGGAGCAACGTCGTGTTCATAAACCTTCAGTCTGGAACAGCATGATCACTGCTTGACTTTCCAGAACAACAAAAGTTGCCTTTACACTAAACTCTGCATTTGCAAAGCATGTTTACGTACTTACAATGTATGTTTAGACTTTACATTTTCTAGCTTGTATTCGCCATTGAAAGGTATTTTTGATTTATTTAAGACGATTTCTCTCCCTTTTGTTTCAGGCTCATCTTCTGCAGTGAAATCCTAGTTCTTGAGTGCACAATTCCCAAAACTGGTTGCCAGAGAAATGAGCGTGATGCCACAAATCCCTTCCAGGGTTTCAGTATCGGATCACGTACAAGGAGCAAAGGAGAAGATAAGAGGCTTTCTAAAATAGAAGCATCTGTTAGAAAAATCTATTTGTTTTTGTCAGCTTTATTTGAACAGATTCTATTAGTGTCAAAATCTCCACTTAATTGGAACATATATGGTTAAGTTCTGCTGTAGCTTTTGTTCCTAGGACTTATCCACATTCCACACAAATTTATCTAAAGGACTTCTTCTAATTTCAGTGGAGTTGTTTTTGATTTCTCCTAAAAATGTTTGTGTTTGATGATGTTAAACTGAAAAATGTGAGCAATAGGCAGCACCAGCCTGGGAGAGGTGGCTCAGCTGATGTGCTGGGGCTGCCAGTGACTATGCAGGAGCTTAAGTGACTGAGATCAGCTCTTAGGTGGGTAAAGTTAGTAAAATAAAAGCTATCTTTGGCAAACAAGAAATGTGATGGAAAGTCCCTCCTTCTGACATACAGAAAAATACATGTTAATAAGCAGCAGTCAATCAATCAGCCAACAAATGCTTGTGTTTTCAGTGAAGGTGGTTGATGCTTAAAGGGGAGATGGATAATTAAGACTTCATCTTCCAAAATATTAAATATTGATTTGTAGACATTTAGCAGCAGGCATAAAGCTCTCTGGAGAACTGGCAGCAACTATCTAAAAGATTATAAAAGATTTTAGTTCTCCATGTAGTATTTAGCATTTATTTTTTATTTAAAATCTATGAAACGAGAGTAAAATAGATCAGGACATAACTTCTGGCCCTCTGAGTGTGTGTCAGTTTGGTTCCATGTGGCCATTCAGAATCAAAATGGATATGAATTTTTTTCAAGGTTTGTATTGGCTTTTGGTTTATTGAAGTGTCAGGGGGTTTATAAGCTCTTCAACTCCAATTTTGATTGTTTTATCCAACTACTGTCACTTCTTATCAGTATTAAAGGCAGAAATCAAAGCAAGGGACCCATGGGAAGTAGAGTTTCAAATGTAGACCGCTACTCTCTTTTGTCACTGTTACAACGTCTACACCCTCTGTTCCTGACAGTATATCCACAAGATAATAAGATGAGTTTCATACTTGGTTAATTCATTTGTGGATTAGACAAAGGTGTTTTTATCTGGAATGTGTTTCTTTCCACCTGCTAGTCCTTTTCTTGAGTCTTTTGAAAATTGCTGAAATGCAACAGATACCAGGTAGGATAGTTCTGCTCCTGGCAGCCAGCTTGTCTTTTCAGCCTTTCTCTAATTGTAAACTGGGAATCTGCAGGATTGTTCAATTTGTTTGGGAGAAAAAGAAAAAAAAAAAAAAAAGAAAAGAAAAAGAAGTGTCCAAGCTTAATTGCGTCTTGTGACTTCCTTCCCATTAAAAAAATGACCTTGATACTATGAGCGGATGTGAAAAATTAGCACTCTGTGTAATGAGTGGTGGTCTGAGCAAAACTAGCCAAATAATTGGATGTCTGAGAGGACAGTTTCTAGGCACAGACCACTCAGGAGACCTTGCCACAGTACTATGAATTCCAAGCATGAAGTGATGTGGAAAACCTCTGTAGGAAAGAAATAGTCAAGATTTAAGCTAAAGTTAGGAATAAGTCTCACAAAGCAGTATTAGAGCGGGTACTGTGTTGTTTCACGTGGGAATGTTTCCTATCCTAGCTCAGCTCCAGAAACAGCAACATCTTTGCTGGTATGTTTTGACTATATGCTGATGACTGGAGGAATAACCAGTTTTGTAAATCCAAGGATTTCATTCATGGTAAAACACTTGTGCAGCAACCATTTTTGGAGATGTCTCTGCATTAGAAACTAGCAGATTTTCACAGTCCCTTTTATTTGTGTTAGCAAGTGCATTGAATTTAAGGATGAGGTACCACGTTTTCTGTCTTTTACTTCTAGTAGTTTCAGGTTGATCAAATCCATTTCAGAATGTTCCTCAGTCTATGCAGAATCACTTCAAATAAGTGTAAGTAAAATGTGTTCATTTTATCACTGGATCAGCTTATTAGGTTTTAAAAGTGCATTTCCACTATACCATCAACAGCAGTAAGGGAAAAAGGGAGGAGCAGTGACAGAAAATCTATTTGACAAAGTAAAGTCTTTTTGTACGTGTGTGTGTGTGTGTGTGTGTATATAAATATATATGTATGTGCATGTGGATTTATATGGCCAAAGTAATGGTGATGGCACTGATGGAACAGATTTGTTTTAGCATTATAGTGACAAATCATAAAAGATGATACACTTTAAAAAAGATGATGTTTATTGGAGACTTGATTATTTCCTACCTCCAGCAAATAGAAAATTGACTGAGACAAGAGAATCCAGCAAGTGAGGATCCAAATTGAAACACTAAGTCATGTCTACATGGTAAGTAAAAAGTAATTCAAAAAAAAAAAAGTAACCAATTTTGGGGGAGGAGGGATGGGATGGAGACAGTGCAATTAGATGTTGATACTTAAATCTTACTTTAAATGCTCTGATTGCAAAAAGGTACATAACAAAGACGTTGTGGAAGCATAGGCAGGGAAGAAACGGCTCTAGGGTGAGGTAATCCAACCTGCAAACCTGCCCATTTGTGAGTAAATACCTGGGCTGTTGCTGAACCCTGAGTGTTGTCCGAGCTTCTTTGGCTTCTTTGACCATTGAAGCTGGGCTGTAGCCCCAGCAGGGACCTCGATTCTGTGTTATTTTCATTTTGACATTTTTATTGTTAGATGTTGTGCACCACAGTTAAGATGTTTTGTACATCAAGTTTAGAGGCTTGAATCGTGAAGTCCCTCTATTCATCCTGTCATCTGCCATTGATGTAACTGACTTTTGTGCCAGTGTTGATGGGATTTATCTAAGAGATTCTTAGATGGCACATTTTATAAAATCAAATATAAATAAAAGGGTCCATCATCTGGGGGATATCGGTTTGGAAGTCAATGGGTGTTGCTGGTGTTTAGTTTCACAAAGAGCTATTCAAGAACTGGCACAACACTTCTTACAGACTTATCTCTCTCTTTATATACATAAGATTATGGTTATATTCCCTTCAGGTTGGAGAGCAAAAAAAATTTTTTTTTCCTTCTCCAAGACCTGACAGATAATCAAGTATGTACCTGCATTTCCTTCTGACATTTCAGAAATACTCAATATTGTATTCTGGTGATAATGCTTTCAGAAGAAGGAAGGAGATGGCCCATTTAATAATGTATACTTCATTTACAGTTTGGAATGTTAGCCAGCTACTTGTGATGATACTTCTTCCAGTCATAATACTGATATATGCATAGTTCTAACTACATTTTTAAATAGAACAACAACTGAATGATACATTCAAAATAATTCATGGAGAGGAAATAGATGTATTTCAGCATGGGAGAATATTTATGCATTATTTAACAGCAATAATGTTTGAATTCATACATTATGCAAATGCCGTTATAATCAGGAAAATGAAAGAACTTGGACTGCTGCAACATCTTTAAATCTACCATTAGGTACTTGTTTGTGCATATCATTTAATACTGCACAGCCTTACAGTATGTCACTTGAGGAGAGAAGTTATCGGAGACTAACAGGGTATAAAAAAGTAAAGCTGATGAATTCCCGATTGCTACCTTGATGCTAATATCTATGAATTTATCAGCAAACAAGAGTAAGGGCTTGAAAGTAATTCACGTGGGCTCCTCTTCAGGAGATAAGTTACACAGGTTTCACCCTCCGCTCACACCTTGTGTTGTCCTTCCCCGCACCCACTCGCACGCGGCAGCGTGGGCTGATGCTGCCAAATTGTGTTTTCTTAATATGTCAGCAACTGTGATCCAAAGTGAGCAAACCCAGTGAGTCTGACCATATAAGACAAAAGCTGCGTCTGTCTTCTCTTATTTTCAAGACATGCTGTATTTAAAAAAAAAAAAATCTAAAATCTATGGTGAAGGACATTAATATTCCTTCTCTTTTATTGGTTATATCTGTTTACATCTCTACTTAATTAGACACACAAACCTGTATCTGTGTATGTGTGCACTTCACTGTGGTGTTATTGTGCCCCATTTGTCTTACAGTGATTTTTAGTCATATTTCATACTGATTGTATGGTCCTTGCACCCATCCCTTCTCAGTGCTTCTTCCGTATTACTGAATATCCCCTCCAAATAACATCATGAAGTCATCTGTGATATGTAACAGAACCAGTCAGAACTGTCAGTGTGAAATGGAGACAAGCTAGTCAGAGCTATGTCCTCAAAAGCATCTGGGGTCTTATCTCCTATTTTAAGCCTAAGAACCTGAGGGCTGCTTGGAGCCTAAGGCTGATTAGCAGTGCCCTCATGTCACTGTGTTAACTCACCCTTTGGCACAGCAGTCTAATGCTAGCACAACAAGTCGGCCCTTCAGTAAAGCAGTGACGGGCAGCATTTATCTTGCCCTTGCCAGCCCAGTGGAGAGGGACCAGAGTGATGTGAGGAGGTGACCTGGCCTGTGATGGCAGCCCTCTGGGTTCTGCCATTTGGCCCTTTGGGGCAAAACCCCAAGGGTGGCCTTGGTGCCCCGTTCTGGAGGTGTATTTGTATGGGCTGGCATGGGCTAGACTGCAATTGCAGGGATTCCTCTGTGTGCTCCTATGAAAAATAGAAACATGTAGGATGCAAGAGGAACAGAGAGTAGGCAGGTCCTCCTTGCACAGCGAATGCTGGGTCTGGTGATGAAAATGCAGATGACTTAAAAATAAGCAACAAAGCAAAACCAGAAAACTATAACTCTTCTGGTCTATTCATTTTTTGTCCATATGGGCATGAGAGCTTGAGAAGTTGCAGGGCTGATTATCTTGTGCTTTTCAGTCTCTCACCTTTGACAAATACATTCTGGAGAAAATGGGTTATGGATGATTTTGCTGTAGTAGCAGTAAACATTGCATCTGATTTTATTTTTTCCCCCTATCACACGTTGTGCATGCCTAACTTCTTCACAGGGAAGGTGGAAGGCAAGGCGGGTTCCTAGTCAGACACAGGCTCTGCCAGTTGCTTTCTTGTGTGGCTGATTTTCAAGTCATCATTTGAGAGACCAGAAGCAAGGGGGCACAGTGGTGAAAGAAGAGCTAAACTTGCCCCTTATTGTTCTCCACCAGTCAACATTTTTTTTTTCCAAATGATTTGCAGTACAAAATTCGTAAGATGATAGTGATCAGAATGAGAGTGAATAGGCATGAAGAACAATTAGCCAAGAGAACAAATTATTTTCTTATGCCATTAAAGCTAGCCCAGCACTTGTCAAGCAGTGATTTACAGAAATGGGCAGTGGAGGCACATTTACAGTCAGATTTCCATGTGTACTTGTTGTGTGACAAGAAAAAAGAATCTACATGCAGATGCCATTGATCCGGCCTGTCTCATAAACACTATATTCATGTAATAACTCAAGAATTCAGAACAGATCTTGCTGCAACTGGCAGCATTGGTGGCATTTGGACACGTTTTGGGTACTCACCAATTTGAGTCTAGTCCACAGTCTGAAATTTTTACTCTGCTGTATTCTTCCAGAAATGATTACTTTTTATGGCAGAGTGGATGCAATATTGTTTGCTCTTCCATCATGAAGATTGTGCCAGCACTTCTGCTATAAAATCTCTGTTGCTAACAAGAAAATACAATTCAAGCAATATACTGTGCTCCTGGCTAAGAACTGGCATGGAAGAATACATCCTGGTAATTTTTATTTGCAGCAAATGATACTAATTTCTCAGTGTGCAAAATAATGTATGAACTCCTTTTTGTTGAGTATTAACTAATTTTTATGACATTGTACTAATCAGAGTCAAATGGGTTTTGGAGCGAGAGAGAGGGACAGTGAGATGCAGCAGGTGCCAAGGCTGCAATAGCAACATGAACTCTCTGCAGTGCCAACTGGAGATCAGCAGATAACACAGAGGAGACGGCAGTAGAAAGAGGAGTCAGAATATACTGGAACAGGAAATCAGTTGATGTAGTGTTAACCTTGCATTGGTTATATTATCATTTTTAATGCAGACCTCCTTGCTTTGCATAGCGTCGACAAAGATGCTATGTAGGTGAGTGGAAGAAAGTGGAAGTGGTTATCACAGAATCATGGAATGGTTGAGGTTGCAGGGCACCTCTAGAGATCACCTAGTCAAGCCCCCCACGTTGTAACAGCAGTTTGAGAGTTACGGTTTATGAGCTGGAGGTTATGACGCTGTTGGGATGGTTATTGAGTTGCTAGTGCATAGCCCAACTAAAGGTTAAGTTAGTCTCCGGTGAGTTGCTGTGTCAGCAGTGCCTGAGTGCAGCTGGAAAGCCGAGCCTTGTTTCAGCCAGTGTGATCCCATCTCTGCGACCCTTCCTGCCCCAGCTGGTGTATAAACAGATGGTGCTTCACTTCGTAGAGGCTGTCCAGCATCTCTGTGTTTTTCCTCTGATTACAGCTCCTGAGAGGAAACTTCTGAGAGTGCCAAATCCAGCCATATGATTGACGAGGTTGCCATCGCCACCAAAGAGAAGGGCAAGACCTGTTGTGAGCACTCAGATGAGGCGCTGGGAGCAACCCCGAGAGTCAATGGTATGGTTAACCCTGCGCTGTGGCACTGATGTTCTGCCTAGTGCAGATGTTGTGCCATTGGGACAGCCTTCAGCCACAGCAAGGACCTGGTTGGCTAGGAGAACACAGGCCCTTCATGAAAAGCCATGAGCAGATAAGAATATATTAGCTTGCCATGCATGTGGAAGAGGGATTACCGTAAAACTGACAATCAAAAAAGACTATAACTTCTTTGGGTTTTGTTTAATGGTTCAATTAAGTGCAATGCTGTTGAAAAGTATCTTCAAAATATCTTCTATATCTTTCTAATATCTAACATATCTTTCAAAATATCTTTCTTTGGACAAGGGTCTTGCTCCTTTTAGTCTTCTGACTGCGCTGAGGACATGCTGCGAAGTCTGCTGAAGTCAAGAGGAAAATTCCTCAAGAGCCTGAGAACCAAATTCCTGTGAAAGGTTTCCCACATGAAGATGATCCACGGTCTGTCCCCAGTGGGCCAGGATAGGTCTGTAACATTTGTGTACTGGAAGAGAAAAATTACCTCTAATATGAAGATTCACCCTGACTTCCAAATGATTACCCCACTTAGCTACGTGCTGGCAATCCTTGCTTGCAGCACAGTTTTAACATATGTTAAATTTTATACTGATAGCTTGCGTATTCTTGCACTAAATAAATATGCACACTTATGTATACTGTGATGTAACGGCAATTTACATCTCATATGACCATCTGACATTTGTTTCCCCTAGGAATATGTAATGGATGCATCTCCTTTGCATCATGAGAAAAATGCTGCTTCAACCTAACAGAATATTTTAATTTCTCATAGTCGGAATGATGCATCTATAGCATAAGGTTGTCTGCAGTCTGTGGTATGGCTTTTGTAAGTTTGCTAATTCCTTCGGGTTTTAATTAGAAACACTTCAGCTATATTTCCCTAAAACATGCAAATGTTGAGGCTCCCACAAACAGTATTATTAAGATGGCTTCTTAATTGATTTTTCTTTGGGAGCAATTTGTTTCTCTTCTAATTTACTGTGGCAAACACTGGCATTTGTCACTTTTTCCAGTAACTGAAGCTTTTTGCTTTAATAAATGCACATATTAGATGCTATTCTTTCTCTCAGTTTGATAGGTGTATAGTGCCAGGCAGAAGAAGGTCACAATGATGTTAAATTTGCTGCTGAGCAAAGGATCAGAGTGTAAATGAAATCTTGAAAGCTGGGAAATGGGAATGTGCAAGTGTAAATAATGTATTAATTATTGACAGCTAAGGGACCGAAGAGTCCTATTTAGTAACGACATCTTCATTGTCCTGCTGCCTGACACTATCGTAGGTATTTTTATTTTAATGAAAGGTTTTCCCCCCATGGTTGTAAATATTTCAATTTATCAGAGTAACTTTATTGATATTTTTTATCTTCTTTATTTTTTGTTTATCTTCTCTGTTTTAGGTGCTTGGCTCAGGGAAGGGGTGGGGAGAAGTGCATAGTTTTTATAGTGGCAGATGAAGTTATTAAAGCACGAAAGACATTTTTCTTAAAAAAAAAAAAAAAAAAGAGCACAATACTGAACAGCAAAAGGAGTTTCTTCCTCATCAGTTATTTATGGAAGTTAAGTTATAGTTTGGGAAGACATGTGCTAGACAAGGGCTCAGGCCTGGTGGTAAATGTCTTGTCTGGTCATTGCTGAGTACTGCTGTATTCGGGACACATTTCAGCCAAATCCCATTTCTCCCAAAAAACACAGATTCTGTTCAGCCAATTCTTGCTCAGCAAATTGGTGTCTCTCTGGGTGAACTGTGGGAGCTGCTAAATCCTGGGGTGTGCAGAGCTGGAGAAAGCAAAACCACTTTGTTGTTTTCAAAACACTGTTGTTAATCAAGTCAGAAAGACCTTCCGTCCTGAAGAGGCATAATTTACTAGATTAACAAATATTACCGTTTTTGCTCAAGTTAATGAAACATTTCACCTGATATCCATCTTCCCCCTTGCAGCTCGGCCAAGCCTCGCTGTTCTTCTCCGTCGCCATAAGCCAGGTTTAGTCTGGGGAGCAGGGACCCTGCCGTGGAGCCGCTGCCCGCACGAGCGCCCGCTGTCCCGGTGAGCCCTTGTTCCCACGGCAGTATTCTGAGCAAAGAGCCAGATTCCTGTTATGGGGACATTCCCAATTATATAACCCAGCTCCGAGCTGTTATTTACAGGTGCCAATACCACTAGGGGAAAATGTGACTCCTTTTTAAAGTGTGTTGTTATTTACAGAACACGTGTCTCAAACACTAAAAAACGCCATATGTGATGCTGAATATAGAGTCCCTCTCCCTCCGCCCGAGAATATAACTTTATCAAAATGAAATTTCCGCTCATTTGAGCCAGTCTCCATAGCAACAGCTCCGCACACCTGTGATGCACGGCCACGAGCCGGCGCATCCCGAGGACCAGCCGGAGCGCCTGCCCCAGCCCCCTCCCCAGGGGCAGCTCCATTTCCTACACGTAACCAGAGCACAGGTTTTTATGAGTTATGTATGTGTGGTCCGTATAAAAGCTGATTTTATTCAGAAATAGCCTAGTTCTGTTTGCACTTATTTACCAAGGGGGCTACTTGCATGAAGTTACACCCTTAGAAAAATTCGGTATGTTCCTGTCCCGAGGGAAGACTTTATAATGCAAACAAAGTGATATACAAAAATAAAAGCTCGTGCTCACATTGCTTCTCTGAGAACTTCTTAATCTCACTCTGCCAAATCTGTCAACCCGTTAATAGTACATCATTATAAAAGGAATGAAGCAATTGCATGCTGAATTATTTAAATATTGTTTTAACAGTAAACTGGAAGTAATTATGCACCTTTGGCTATCCAATACTGCAAATAGCCATACTGCTGCTCACTCCATAACTTTTAATGAAATTGAACTCCACAATAAGAAATAAATGGTTGCATTTTAAAGAAACCTAAAATTATTTCCCCAGGTCATTCATAAGGTAGATCATTACAGAGAAACATTTTCTTATGCTTTAAGAAAATAAAGAAAATAGCTCACTAATGCAATGGAAATGATATTTTAAGCTTTCTACATTTATTAGCTTATTTCAGATGAGGCAAACTTCAAAGAAGCATTTTATTTGAAATACCCACAATATAAAAACCTACATAGTTATGTCTCTTGCTGCCAGATATCGCATGTGTGACAAAACATATAGGTGAGCTGGCTGTGCTCCCATTCTCTGTGTTCTTGTCTTGTTTTCCACGCTGCCATCTTTACACCTCTTACTTAGTATAGCTCATTATTGAATGCAAGGCCAGCTAAAAGCTAGAGGAATGAAATACGACAGAAGATACATGCATATTTTCAAAGCTGATTGCAGCAGGTTGCCTGAATTTTTAATATCTCTGCTCAATATAGTGTGCTTGACTTTTTTTTTTTTTTCCTCCAGTTTTATTGTTATCCTCCTTTCTATGCCAGTGAATAGGGGACTACTTCTCTCAGAGCAAAATTTCTCATCCTTGTTCAGCAAATGGATGGACAAGACTGTGCTTTTTTTAAAGAGGAAAGAGGATTTGGGGCTGAGTGACTCACCTAGCGCAAGCAGCAGTCATCAAGGCAGCTCCATCACAGCTGGTAACCTGGGGAAATGGGAAGGGAAGGATCTTCTTAAGAGCAGTTTAAAGACCGGAGACAACCACCTAGTCATCTTTTGTTTTTCTCAGGCATAGTTGTTTTCAGATTTTCTGCTAGGAAATATCTGTCCAGTTTAAGCTGCTAATATTCTGCTTTAGGCAGAACACGGTGCTTGGCGCTTATGCAGGCTGATTTCAGGGAAACTAGTAGCATTATTGATTTTCACTGGGCTTATTAGGATCAGTGTAACATGCACTTTTGCTATACTAGATTGCATTTGGCTTTCATCATGAAATCTCATTACACTAAAAAGAAATGGAAACAAGTTGTGCAAGTAAAAGATTTTGCAGAGTACTATAATGAAATTAGTCTGCATCTGTGAAAAACCACTTTGTATGTAGGTCATTCAAACCCTGAATGCTGCTGGTGTGATGCTGTTCTCATTTGTTTCTGAAAACTAAGAATAAATTCTAT
>JAVCKT010003589.1:0-15650 GCA_032273925.1 Rhynchotus rufescens
GGGGTCACAAACCGGTGCGAGCGACTCGCGAAGTGTCAGCAGCAGCCGTGCCCTCCCCCCGCACCAGCGTTAACGGCCACGGCGGGGGACAAGCAGGTCAGTGCTAAACAGAGCTGGAAGGTTTTAATTGCTGCTTTCAAAAACCAACGTGTTCCGATCATAAATATGGAAAAGCGGGGCCTTAAATTAAGTGATTAAGTTATCCAAGACTCCAAAGGGTCATATTCAAGGCTTTGCATAAGAATCTAACTCTAATCTCTCTGCCATAAAACTATGTCACTTCATATTGGTCAAATCCATTAACGGCATGGCACACACAGCTAGGCCAGCAACGCCGTCTTTGGTCGAGCCTAAGTTGAGGTAGGGGCCTGGCCTCAGAACAGATGAGTAGTTCAAACACACCTGTCAGCCTACAGCTAAACACCAACGCCTGCAGCACCTGTAGCCTCAGGCTAAAAAATGCAGTACCTCGAGGTCAGGGGTGCTTAACCAAAGTTCCGTGAGGGAGATTTCCATTCTGGAAGATATTGCCCATGTAGAGGCAGGTGCTCCTCAGAGCACGCTCCCCTCCAGCAGTGCTTGCCAGATCCCATCTCACTGCTGGATTGTCACATCAGCTTACAGCTCTGGATCCCAAGGGGTAAAAATCATCAAGATATTTCCCCAAAGGAAAATAGGGAGCTTTACTTCAGCTTTTTAAATACTGATCTACCTGCCTGGCACGACCTTAGGAAGAAGAGGACCTTCTTCCTATCTTTCTTCCTTTGGCATGCTCATACACCCCTAATCACATCACTGGCTCCCCAAGCAACTGCTGCAGACCCAGGGACCTGAGGTGCACCCTGGGGAGCACTTTGGGCAAATAACTTTGGAAACATCCCAGCACTTCTGCCTTTTGCTGGCCTCCAATTGCAGGAAGCATCCTGGAGCCAGGATGTCAAAGGCTGCCAGTTGTTCATGACCACTTCAGACACTCAGTTCACAAGTGTCCGTGAAGGAAAACACAGGAAACCTGTCAGTACTTGATAGTGTTCAGAAACGTACATTATGTTGTTCCCACTCCTCACAGCGACTCTATGCCAAGGCCATACTTTGCAGTAAACTATGTGAATGTACAGGTTAGAGTATTTCTTTTTTTTTTTTTTTGCAAGCTCAGCTGATCGCTGGTTGAGTTGTAGACAAGATTGAAAAAGAACATTTAGCACATGGTAATGATTTGAGAGAGAGCAGAGTGTCCTGGAGGCAATCTCAGAGCAGCCTCTAGATTGTGCAAGAAAGGTGAAACCTTAAATGCAAGTAGCAGTGGAAGGAAGAGAAGAGCTAGTCTGTCTCTATCAGTGAAAAGGCAGTGCTCACAGCTCACCTGCAACACTGCATGTTGATTAACAATCTTGTAGCTTTAAAGGGCAGCCGCAGAACAGATTGGGCACTGGGGTACCCTCTGTTTTACTGTGCAGTTGGCACATGCTGTGCAACTCCTTACTCAGCAGCAGACCAGCACTGTGAACAAGACAGACCCCCATGGTCTGATTATCTTTCTTACAGTCTGTTGACAGCAAATCTCTGGTTGCCAGAGCCATTCTGAGCACTGATGTTGCATAGCAAACACCTTTATGCTTTTTTTCTTCTTCCACCTACATATATACCACAGTGAGAGTAGTGTAGCAGCAAGAGTGGAGCTGTTGTCAGCATGGATTCACCAAGAAGAAATCATGCTTAACCAACCTGATGGCCTTCTGTGATGGGATGACTACGTGGAAGAGGGGAGAGCGTAGGGTGTTGTCTACTTTGACTTCAGCGAGGCTTTTGACACTGTCTCCTTGGTATATCCTCATAGCTAAGCTCGGGAAGTGTAGGCTAGATGGACAGTGAGGTGGACTGAAAAGTGGCTGAATGAAGTTCATGGCAAGGGCAGGGTCCAATAAGTGAGGAAAAGTAACTGCATGCACTAGTATGGGCTGGGAGAGCAACTCTGCAGAGAGGAACCTGGACATCCTGGTGGACAAGCTGACCATGATTCAGCAATGTGCCTTTGTGGCCAAGAAGGCCAATGGTACTTGGGGTGCGTTAGGAAGAGTGTTGCCATTAGGTTGAAGGAGGTGACCCCGCCCCTCTACTCAGTCCTGATGAGGGCACCTGAATTGGAGGAAAAAACATCTTGATGGCGAGGCTGTAACAGGTGAGCACTGTGACAGGTTGCCAAAGAGGGGGCAGAGTCTCCTTCTCAGGAGATACTCAAAACCCACCTGGATGCGATCCTGTGCAATGTGCTCTAGGTGACCCAGCTTCTGCAGGGGAGTTGGACTATACAATCCCCAAACCTTTATCATTCTTTGGGAGTTTTGGTCTCCTAGACAGATCTTCTAGGACTTGTTAAAACAGAGAGGGAAGGACAACCTTTCGGGATAATCTACTAAAAGAAATGTCTCATCTCTGGCTTGTGGACTGACTTGATGTCCAAAGATAGGCACCAGCATCCATGCTGCATCCACCTGGGACTGCATAGAGTTGTGCGTATCTCAGCTCTAGAAGAGTATAAGAAAGATCAAGCATCTGAATGACTTCACCCACAATATGTAAATGAAATTCAATACTGCTGAACTAGATTAAAAACCGGTTACAACCAGTTCAATACCAGCATCAATACACTTGCAGTTAGTACTAAAATGTTGTTTGTACTGATAACATCATGAAGCATCTCCATTTCATAGAGAAGAATTTTTTTTTTTGGAGCTTTCCATTCTTGAAAGTAATCTGTATTTCAAGAGGATGGCATTTTAGCTCAGGACAAAGCCAAGAAGTTGTAATGTTGGCACTTACAAACAACCCCACACAACCTCTTCTTGGTCATAATTAGATAAAACCCTTTATTAGCAACATAAGGGACTCACAAAGGTAGGGCTAGAAGTATCATCCCATTGCAAAACCTACCTACACTTGCCACAGAATGCAGTTCTCTCCGCACTACGAAAATTAGATCATATTTGAGTATTTCCTGCCTGGAGGTTCTAGAAGTCTCTCTCATCATAGTATACAAGTAGCTCACATTTAATTTAATGCTGGAGATGTCACTGGGCACGCTGAAGGTTGTTCAGCTGAAGTAACTAGTGACTTGGATTTGCAAGAGCTCCTGTTACCATCCCTCCTAAAAGTCTAACTGAAGTGCCCTCAAAATGAAGGGGAATGATCATTTAACGAATTAATTACTGACCACTACTGACTACAAGAATAAAAAGTTGGAGGTTGCCAAGGAATCCCTCAGACGAGTTCATGCTCAGACTTGCAACGTTCAATATTTAGCTGCAAAAAGGGTAAACAAAAAGATAGCGGTTTACTGAAAACCTATTTGATACAGAAGTAAAAACACCCTCTAGGAGATTCTTTTGCAGCTCGTTTAAGTACAGATTGGCTGGATAGAGCAAGTGAACTTCAGAGTCAGATGTAAATTAAGAAAAAAGAGCTTTAAGTATGCTTAAAGTGGTAGTGGTCTGAACCAGTGATTACTAGAAAGAGCACTACTCGTTATCTTTCTGGAACTAATTCCAGGATCTCTCTGAGCTGCTTCATTTACATCTGTGTGAGCACAAGCTTGATGTGCCATTGTTGCCAAAGCAGCAAACCAAATGTTCAAAATCACGAGGACAGAGTCCAGTTTCTCTTATTGCCTAGGAAGATGCAAGTCATGGAAGGCTGAAAGTACCGGGACTGACAGACCTGCTCTATGTTGTCCTGTTCCTATACTAGGCAGCTGGCACAGACCTCATCTGACTTGGTACAAGCAGTCTTGGAAATGAGGTTACACCTTCTGAAGTACGGGCAGGTGCTCGGTAAAATTTCCTCAGGCATCTAGAATTTTAATTTTGACACTAAATGATAAATGTAGCATCAGACAGGGATCTGAACTTCTACCACAAGGAAGATGTGTAAGAGCTGGCTAAAAGAGATGCATGCTGAGCATTAGCAGGTAAACTGCAGGATGTCATACTGAAAGTATGGATTACTGCAGTAGCTGTCACACCACTTTTCTGAGGTCATTTCAAAGCCAGAAACTGCAGCTCTCTCCAGCTGACCACTTTTAGCTGTAATTAGCAAGCTCCCTGATCTTTTGAGGTAAATAAACATCTTTCTGCCAAACCACCAGAAAGACCATTGAAAGACCAAGAAAATGATAGGCTTAGGCTAGGCATAATCTATCAGTGCTCATTTTCAAAAACACATGCAATTCAAGAACAGTAGGTTTTGCCACCAAACATCCAGTAACACAGAATTTTACATACTGTGGTGGACTGTGCATCAGGAGCTGCTTACTCCTTCAGTACCTTTTCTAAAAACCTATTTTTAGAAAGGAGGAGAGGACAAGATAACCATGTTTGCTAAGCCTGGAGAAGATCCAGAGGAGACCACATTGCTGTTTACAGCTGCCTGATGGAAAAATACTGGGAAGAGAGGGCCACGTGCCTCTTAAAGGTGCGCGTTGGAGGACAGGAGGCATCATCAGGAACTTGTGATTACACACAAACACACACAAAAAAGTTCCTCCCTACAAGGAGCTACTAGAACAGAACAGGAAAGCCTGTGGCCTCTGCCTCTCTGGGCACCCTCGTAGATGTTCACAACCCAGCTGGAAAGCCCCGAGTAACCTGCTCTAATTGGAACTGCTTTGAGCAGAGGTTGGCTGCCTGGCTCCAAAGGTCCCTTCTAATCTAAACTCTTCTACAAAGTATCTGTTTAAATTGTATAAAATCCCTTGTGTGCTCCTAGAGCAAAAAAGCTAAAACCTGAGGCTGCCTGTGTAAGGTAATTGGGTACCCATTCAAAATGAGCATGAAATTAGCCATTTCCATGTGACTTAACCCATCTCTGTTTCCTGAACTTCTCATTAAATTGGATGGAGCATAAGAGTTTCTAGCACTCAGAATGCTCATTAGTAGGCAAATAACTTATTTAAATACTTTATTAAGTTTAAAATGTTCAGTAAACATGAAGCTTGCCTTTAGCTCCTGCTATCCTGTGCTCTGCGGCACCACAGCTAGTTTTGGACACTACCCTCCCAGGCCCAGATGCTTCTGTGGTCCTTTCACTTAACCAGCCAACCACCACAGGGAATTAATACTTTATTTGAACTAAAAGCTAATTTGTTGATGCAGGATACAACTTCAAGCTTTCAGCTACTCAAGTTACTACATTAGTCCCTACCAGCAAACAAGAAAACCTCTTCCTCACAAGGCAGAAAAAGATTCAGACATTACATTTAAACACAAAAACCATTTTTGCTCATGCAAGCTGTATCAGACTTGGACCATACCATAGAAAGCAGCATCACATACCTCACAGAAGAAAACATGGAAGTCTCCCCTTCTTCCACAAATAGTTTCAGGAAATATTTGGGCCAAGAGCCCCAGTGCACTGCACCTTCCCTCTCGCTAATGCGCTCTCTTTTATGGTTCTTTTAGGCAATGCGATGTCATCACCTTGAGTTGCAATGAAATGCATATGGTATTTGCTTCAAAAGAACGTTTTCATATACATTGAATTAGTAAGAGGTACATTCCGAGTACTTAAGAGATTAACAGATTTTATTGTTTTCTAAAATATTTTACAATACAGAGACCCAAACCAGTAATTCCTGACAATTTTAGTAACCATTTTGTGGATGAATAATTATGCTGGTAGGTTTTCCTTGACAGACACAGACATACGTACACCCAGATTCTAAGTTTGCACATTTGAATCATTGAAAATTATGACTAAATATGCTATAATCTCAAAAAGCAAACAACTTTGAGACTATCAACAGTGTTTGTTATCTCAAAATAGATTTAACTTCATTACAGTGTAGCTTCCTAAGGTAGCGCATCTACTCACCTGATAATTTTAAAGACAAATCTACTGTCATTTACAGCCCTGTTTTATATGTCACAAATGCATATTATTTGACACTATTACATATGACCAACTTGTAACTGCAAACAAATTAATTTTTACAGTGTTATGCTACAATAATCCATGTAAGGACTAATGCTAGTTTTAATTTTGACCCACAAATGTATTCACAAATACAGATTTTAAGTATATTAGTGTATTTACTGTATTTCTGAGAAAACTAATCACAGAATACTTGGTCTGTGGTACAGTAATGAATATGATATGAAAGCAGATTTAAATATATCTATAATTTAAACTCTTAAACAGTCTAAATCTAACCCACATCAAAGGCTTGATAACTAATATCCATGCTCCTTATATTTTGGAATATCAAATTATATGTACATATACACAGCATAGAGAGTCTCTTCATAGAAAGCATTTTAGTCTATTTTACAGTCTTCTGTTCGAAAAAAAAATTAAGTCTTCACACTAACATTTCAAATGCCAAACCAAAAAAATCACTTAAAAGAGAAAACTTTTTCCTGCAGAAGTGAAGTAACTAGTATTCTGAGGCTTACGTATGATTTATCTTTTTGTTTTTAGACTGCTATTTAAAAATCCATCTAGAAAACTCACTGCAGTGTCAAAAGGCATAAAACAAACAGCACTGGCAACAGGACCCCAGCCCATGACACTTGCACATCTCTGCTACAAATAGTCTTCTGTAACAGATATTTATTAAATACACTATGTGTTTTTCAACTTCAAGCCATGCTGACAACATAGATTATTACAACATGGAAAAAGTTTTCATTCAGTCAACTACTGACTAAATCTATATCATAATTTAAGTATTAATTGATAAATTTGAGCGTACAAAAAAAGGTGCTTAACTACATAGCATTTAAATAAAAAAATACTGCATCTTTCAAGACATTACTAAGAACAAATAGAAAATTAACTGTAATAATCTTAAAAATTCAAGTCGCAATTTACTGAAGGTCACTTAAAATAACTGATTAAACAAAAGTGAGCATAAGCCACATACCCAGGGTAGGTTGAGGCACAAGCACAGAAAAATGCAACGTTCAGGAGTCACAATAACAGAATATGTGGTAAGAGAAGATTAAAGAGCATTTTCCCTATCATACTATTTTTTCAGCCTAACCCCTTTCTTTTGCATTGTGCATAAATTGTGAAACAAAGTCAAATTCTTAGTTCTTTCTTTTGTCCTTAAATCATCATGATTTCAATATCAAGCCATCTCTTCAGTAAAATATATACACTCTATACATCATTCATTTTCCCTTCCCAGTAAATATATACTGTACAAGCCTAGAGAGCTTTTTGTAGCACTTCTGTATTAACTTTCTCCTTTGTCACTGGATCGGTTCCACATAGTTTGCTGGATATAAACCGACTTGTCCATTGTCCAGGCGTCCTTTGCACCAACCCTGCTCGTCTTCGTTCTCCATTTTAGTTAACTCGTCCCCTGAAAAATAAGTAATGTTAAACAAAGCTGGAGCCTTTCAGTGACAACAGGAAGGTAGTACAACATCGGTTGCCTACATGTTCACCTTTCTTCTGTGCCTACCCCAAGCCACAGCAGAGAGCTTCCCTTTATAGTCTTCATACTTTTGAGGACTGCAGCTTCCAGATTTGTGTGTGGGATGAAAGGCTCCCAACAGGCATTAAGATAACAGGAAAAAAGCTACTCTGAAACTAAAACATCACACCTTGATGGCATTTCACAATGGCAAGAACAGCATTTGCCTTTTATCACAATGAAAGATGCAAACTTCTAAAGTTACATGTGATGTCATTTCACTAGACGATCAAAGAATCCCTTATATCTAAAGAGTGTGAATAGTAAAAGATAGTATAACTACTGCAAAACAAACAGAATAATCTTAGATTTATGGCTTTCAACACACTATCAATGCAAGTGAAAAATGTTTTATTAGGTTTACTGTCAATATAATTTGAGAATTCCTGGCATAAGGAGGGAAATAGGACACAGTTAAAACACAGCAATTAAATCATTTTGAACTATAGCTGCAGTGTTTTTTTTTTCTCTCCACACATTACTACTAGGCTGTGATACAAAAAGATTAAAAAGAATCTTGTACCTTATGCTTTATCATATCTCTCCTCATCTTCTTTTTAAATATAGACAAGAATTAGGATTTAGCTTTCCCTTTTCTTGCTTCATCTTTCTATTGCCGTTTACTGCTGTAGCAACCAAGTCTCCCAACAGAGCTAGAATACTACCTTACTCTACCAGGTATTTATAACCTGTAATATGACATCTATTTGACTGTCCTGTGCATATGATCCTCTACATGCTCAGCCAGTATTTTAGCTTTCTAAAGTCTGCAGGTGCCAATGTGCTATCCATGAACAAATGACCAGCTCAAACAGGTAAAAACAGCCACCCTAAGTAAGGGTTACACCCCCAAATACAACTTGTTTGATCTTAATTAAGCAATGGGAAATAAATGCTGATGATACTAACCACTTAATTTTTTTCTGAACAACTGTACATCTACAAAGTATAGAAGAAGTCCTTGGTGTAATTTAGACGAGTAAGACCTAGATTAGCAACTACTATGTTCTTGGCAGAAATGGAAAGGCTTCATATTTAATCTTTTCAGATTTGAATCAACACTGACTTATTAAAAAAGTTTATTTAGTTTATGATTCCACCAGCTAACGAATAAAGGAACATAACAAGTGACACAGTGGGCTGACTTGGGTTCTTTTATGCAGAACATGCCACCACCTCTAGCCCTGCAGCACAGTACAGGTAGAGCATGCAGGGTGCAGTGTACAACACCAAGCTGTCTTGCTATTTCTGAGAAGAGCGTTTTAATGAAGAGTGAACAATAACTCAAAGCCACAAAACTTTAACAATAAATATCAACGCTACAGCACTTGTGTTAACAACTGGGACTTGGAAGGTCTATGAAAATATTACTTGCTTATCATCTGCACAGTAGAAATTGCAACAAAACCCATTGTCTTTTACAAGTGTGATAAAGATAGCACACACAGTAACAGGTTTTGTCCAGCATCACATGGTTTTATTTACTCAAGCTACTTATTCTCAACCATGGTAATAGGGTGAGCTATACATACGGTACTTGGTTATGTCCCATTCAGCTACAGAAACCTAAGGCCTCTATAAAAATTGAGATGAACAGAGTTGTTTTTCTTCTCTGGAAACTTATAATACTCATTTCCCAGGAGAAAAAAAAAACACCACCCTGCAGTTACATAAAGTATTTCACTAATAAAGGAAGAGAATTCCGCCTAACAAAGTGCATTTGATGGACACTAGGCAGACCATGTCATATGCTATGCCATGCATCTAGCAAAGATCACAAAAGCTTTATAAGCAAATACTTTGAATACCCAAAGAAATCCTGTCTGAGAATATCTATATACATTTATTCAAGCAGATCTTCAGAATACATTAATCCTCTGCTGACAGCTGCTTTGGAATCTAGGCACCACCAACATAAGAGGGAGTACATTTTCAACTGGCTCCTTCACAAGCCAGTGTTTTTTTTTATTCTCCTTATTCTTTTGGGTTAAGCCTCGTCCCCCTAATACATCTGTGATAAAACTAAAGCTTCTCACTGCAGCCATTTTATTATTCATGTTCTGTCAGGGTATTCACAATCTAACATAGAATCCCTTTCCCCCACATTAAGTTGAGGCAATCATATAATTTAGTTTTATAATGCACCTCATTGCTCCTCCTTTAATAGTATTGAGCTGTTTTAAGCCAATACAGCTCCTAAAGTTCATGCTTCCTGTATTTGTTTCAAAGCCATCATATTGAGAGCCGCATGGTTCAAATACTTTAATGCAAGTCATGAGACCAGCAATAAAGTACAGAATGCCTAACTTTGAATTTAACCATTACATCTCAGTATATAAACACTGCATACTGTAGTCACAGCCTCCACTGTTGTAGACCCATGGAATGCCACACCTGTTCATTGCCAGGCACAAAGCACATATTGCAAGAGGATTATTTTACTGCCACCTTCTAAGGAAAAAAGGAGCAGTACCTAAAAGGCCACTGATACATGGCTTTTAGCTCCTGTGCACTCCAGTGAAAGCTTCATATATTTTGTTGCCACTGCCCTGCTATTGGGGTACAGGTTAACAAAGTTAATAAATGATTCTTCTTTTCCTCTGGAAACCTACAGTACTTGCCTGCCAAGGATAGAGGTGGAAGGGGAGAAGGAGGGAAAGACAGCCGAAAAAAGAATTTCACTAACAAATAAAACCTGGCAATTAATTTAAAGAGAGGGAAGAACCACCATTGACTGGAGTTTCAGGTATTGCTCAAGAGTTTAAAGACTGGATTCTTTCTACATGGCATTCAGAATATCACCTGGAAATAGCCATCTTTGGCAGCCACCCACCTCCATAAGCAGCTGGGAGCTCATTAGCTGCCACCGTTAACTTTTAGCCATAACGTCCATCCAACGCTCACTGTAGATGATGTGATGAAGCCAGATATCCCTTCCAAACCTCAGCCAAAGGGAAAATGGAGCTAAAATTTCTCAAGTTACTTTCAATGCTTGAACTGTGTTTCGTTCCTGGCTTGGGGTATGAGAAAAGGGACTGAACCACGAAGGAAAGGGAGGAGAGATAAGATGGGTAAGACTGCCCGTCTCGTTCCCACAGACTGTTTTGTCTGGGCTTTTTTTAAACTACTTAGGCAATCTTGCAAGTCACAGCTGTTACTTCTGCCACTCCTGATGAGTCACCTGTGAATGCACAACTCTGCACAAGACGGTATTTGCAGCTGCCTGAAATTACAGCCAGAGAGACATGGACAGCGTCACATCTTGCCTGCTGTCACTAGAGGGTGTGCTCTCCAGGCCCACTGTACTGAAGGATGTGAAGTGGCTGCTCTGGGGCCAAGGGAGATGCCCAGGCACTGGCTACGTGGCGGCCCAGCCTGACTGGAGGCAGCAGCAGCTCATGAGCACATAGCTGTCAGACCAAGCCTGCCTGGTTGGAAATGTGCTGCAGCAAGTGCTTCTCCTGTCTCAGCCCCTACAGCAATGAGGTAATGTGCAAAGGAGAGGCTTGAAAGGCTCAAAGGACAAAAAAATGCCCCCAAAAGGGAGATGTGAAGGCAGCGTACCCCAAATCTAACACAAGAAAAAAGAAAGTAAGTAGACACAGGAGAGTCGTTACGTGTAGATAAGAAAAGGGTGGGAGCAGGGACCAGACAGGAAGACAGAAGTTAACACTACAGGGAACTGGAGGTCAAAAATATGACACTTCCAGTTGATAAAGAAAAAAGTGTCAAAGTGATTGGAAACTGTAAGATTATTCAGTCTTCTACATTTTTTTTTTTTAGCTTGGTAGGACTAGTATTTGTAGACAGGTAAAAGCAGCAGCAGTTATGTCACCAACTGAGAAAGGAAGTAAAGGAGACAGAGTTATCAATTCTGCATCTTCTCACTTTGCTTAATACAAGATGGTAAGAAAGCAAAAATATATCTAGATAGACTGGCCATTGGCACTTCCAGTCAGGGAATAGCAAGACACACTAACATAAGCAGTGGGGGACAAGCTAAGATAGAGCACGGGTTAGACAGGCTCCTGTAAACGGAGTTGCACATCGAGAGAGACAAAAAGAACGTTGAAGAGAGGAAGGAAACACCCTGTATCTTCCATTTTTCCCCTTGATAAATGTTTCAAATGAATGCTGTAAACTTACCGGCTTTAAAGCTGAGTTCATCTTGCTCTTGACCCTCATAGTCATAGAGGGCACGTACTCTCACCTCCATTGCAGGAGAGGTATCTTCATCAAATGGATTGGTATCTCCATTCGCATCCGTGGAAGAAAAGGGGTTGTTGGACTCTTCATCAGACCAATCTGTAGGATAGTTTTGGTTCTTTTCGTAGCTGCTAACACTGAAAACAAATGCAAAGTTATTCTTGTGTGCTTTTAAGCTAGGACACTAGAAATACCACTAAGATATCTGTTCCCTTAGTTAAGCTTAAGCTCACAGGTTAGGCCTGGTTTGGAAATTGTTTGAGGCTGGTCATGTCTTATTCAAAATAAATTAGTCTTGCAACACAAAGTTGAAGAAAATGGAAGAAAAACAAGCAAACAAGGATAACCCTATCATAACCCCCAAAACTTCTCCAACAACAAACTTGTATAATTCATAAGTGAGATATCAGAATTTGACAATTATTTACTCTAAAAAGGTAAAAGAATGGAGGTAGGAGATGAGAAGAATTATCTGTTTAAGATGAGACATTTAAATTGCTCATCAGAGCTACCTCCCACCTATACAGTAGCTTTTCACTCCTTCTGCACATTACAATCCACCAGTAAAGAAACCTCATTCTAGAGCAACAACTAGGTCATTTAAAGAAAAATGTTCCCTGTTGAGCATGCACATGCCATTCAAGACAACAGTCTGACATCCCTAGGTGGGTACAATAAAGCAACAGGCAGCTGTGTGAGAAGGTCCTAAGTCAAAAGAAAGCAATAGTAAAAGCAGGCTTATTCAGGGAGAACACAGAGCAGCAAAACTCCAGTAGCAGTTACACTAGGGAAAAAAAAAAAAAAAAAGTTGTCAGTTTTTACTTTTGAAAGGACTAGTAAAAGAAGGGGGAAAGAAAAGCAACAGCAATTCTGTTAGCAACTGCCAACAACCCTGGTAGTTTCGAACCAAAGAAGATACGGCAACAGACATGGCATCTGTTAGAGAAGACAAGGTTGGTTACAGAGTTGCTTACAAAACCTCTCAAAAGGACTTCATGCACTGACCAGCGTAGTGTTACAGAAACCCAAAATTGAAAACCCTGGATAGAAGAAGTGCAAGTGTGAAAACAATTAACAAACAACATTTCACCAACTTTTTGATTTTATTGTCCTCCTTTTCACTGACAGTACTTCCAGTATCTTCTTCATCTTCAAAGGGATTGTAACTTGATTGTACTGACTGCACTGTGTTACTCGGGACACTAAGACTGCTAATTTGGAAAAGAAAAAGCATTATGGTGACCCTATCTGTTCAGAGTCAGAACACTGTCATTAGCGTCCCAATAAGCAAGTTTCCTAGCAGACCCCTTTTCCAGAAAATAATAAAAAAAATCCATCAAGTATAACATAAAATCTAAAAAAAGTTTTACAAATCTCACACGAGTATGATAACATTCCTCCAAAGTTAAAAACTCCTAAAGTTTTGTAGCTCTTAATTTTCTTTACTCTCACACTAAAAGGTAGTGTTACTTTTTCCACACAACTTTATTCTTCCCTAAAGAAGATGATGTCAATGATGTTGCATTAACAATATCTGCAATTCTCAAGCGACCAAACATTTTGAAGACTCCAGCTTCAAGCTATCACTGTCATTTCTAGATAACGAGAAGATAGCAACAACTAACTACCAGATTAAGTGAAGTTTAGTTTCTCAAAGTTTGGCATCTCATAATTCTGAGATGAAAAGAAAACGTAAAACAGACAATAACTCCCCAAATACTTTGTGAGTTGCAGAAACAAACCACTTCCAAAACGCTCACAGTGACTTTTTGTTCCCGCATAGCTTAATGCACTTGAAGATAAAAAATTCTATTCTTTCAGTCTTTTCAGACAGCAAGAGATACCTGCTATGCTTGTTAGGCTGTGAAACTTGATCTCCTGTTTGATTAATACCAGTCAGAGTCACTCCATCAGAAGCCTTCTTCTTCTCTCTCCTACTGAGAGTACGATTCAGATCTGCAGACCACTCCTATAAATGAGTACAAAAGTGACTAAGAAGCTTAATTAAACACGTGATTTTCATATTAGTTTTCAGATTGGGTTATTGAACATACATTTCAATAAACTATAAAACTATATAAGGCACTACTAGAGAAATAAGCTATTCTAGGTTGTTTCCTCCCTCGCAGTTATAATCTATTCCCAGTCCTAGCAACGCAAAGGGCTCTCTGTGCTACCCCATGGAATCCAAAGGATGCCTGTATTTCCCTGCTTAGTATTCCAAACACCTTGAAAAGCCTTAATACCAAACACGTGGCAGACAACTGGAGAAATCAAACGGCTTGGCCAGTGCAGCTCTGCACTAAAAAGGCCTACTGTTTTAAGTAATACAAACAGGGCACATTTGATTTTAAAGAGTAAACTTTAAACTTTTTTTTTTTAATTTGCTTTGAAAAGGTATGACAACCTACATCCTTCAGAGCACTTTAGAAAGTGCTCCAGGAATGACCTATTGCACATTCCTTCTCCTGCCCCTGCAATTTGACCCCTAAGGTATTGCATTCTAGATTTAATAGATTTCTTGTCCCTAAAAGCCATCCGGAAGAGATAAGGCTCAGATCAACACAACTGACAAGACTTAGGTCGTCATCTGTGCAGTATCCGATCCCGATGCTCTATGTTAGGCAGCAGCTTCGGCAGGCTCATGGGCAGGCAAGCTAATGAGAGCTAAACACAATTGACAGAGTCAAACTAAACTGCATATTGCATATAAAGAAGGAACTAATGGGCAAACCAGATGTAACCAAATATCCCAAGAAATACTTAATTTCAGAAGCCTTATTAAAGGAGGAGAAAGAAAAAAAAAAAGAGAGAAGAGAGAAGAGAGAAGAGGGAAGAGGGCAGAGAGAAAAAAGAGATACCACATATCAAGAGATGCTTGGCTAAATGGGGAAAGAAGGAAAAGACAGATATTTAAAAAGAAGTTTTTGCAAGCTAGTATTACAACTTGTTTACACATACAGCATGGTCAGTCTTAAGTGATTTCTGATCAGCTTTCAGAGGTATCCCATTATTTTAATTTTGTACAAATATATACTGGATTTCTGACTCAGCATAATTTAAAGACCACTGACCTAAGTGTATTTGCAGTTTATAATGCAATTTCAGATTCATTTGATCATGACATTTTTACTTACGTCAACCTTGGAGCATGTAAAGGAGAGAGATACTTGATTAGAAAAACAGGAACGACAAAACTTCCTTTGTTATTCTAATGCTTATGGAAAAGGATTCCACACAGATTCCACAAAACTTCTCACACAGAAGTAACTGTAATTCAGTGCTTCAAGCAGAGAAACTCAAAAGCACTATTTTTATCTTTGATTTCCCCTCCCTAATCCTTCAAACCTAACTGCTTAGGTCAAAAAACAAGTTCCTCACTCTAAGGTGAAATTTTAATGTAATGTTAATAAGAGAGTACTGAAGATTCTATAAATGATGTTCCCATTCCATTAATTTAATGCCCAGAACGTATTTCAACAAATTCCATTATTCTGGTGAGACAAACTCATCCCAATTCTAGCCATGCAATACTTTAACATACTCTAAAAAACAGGCCCATATATATATTTTAAAAAAAGGACTGAAGTATTCAGTTAACTTCATTCCTACATTACAATTTGAATCTCCTTTCTGTCATCAGGTACTTAAAGTCTGACACCAAAGGACAGAAATAAAACATGCAAAGTATCATATATACACGTCAAAAGAGTATCAACTAATGTATATAATGACTTCAGCAATGACTAACTATAAGCATCATTAGAAAGCCTTTTGTTTCAGTAGCTGCTTGATAACATCTCCAAAAATAGAGGGTGGGGAGAGTCCAAAGGAAATCAACAGCAGATAACTTACAGTTTGTAAAAACAAACAAAATTCACTAACAGAAGTTGGAATGAGAGTTATGTCAGGAAGCTGTATGACAAAAAGCAGAGAGAAAGCAAAGAGAGCAACATGCATAACAGACATA
>JAVCKT010003591.1:0-17035 GCA_032273925.1 Rhynchotus rufescens
TATCCCACACCTTCGGAGCTTGCCCAGGAGGATGCTGTGAGGGACAGTGTCAAAAGCCTTGCTCAAGTCCAGATAGATGACATCCACCGCTCTGCCCTCATCTATCCAGCTAGTCACTCCTTCATAGAAGGCAATCAGATTAGTCAAACATGATTTCCCCTTGGTGGATCCATGCTGGCTACTCCTGAATAGTAAAGAAGAGTAAAGAAGAGTTAAGTGGATCTATCTAGCATTATTTAAACTTACTTACTTCTTCTGTAAATATTTTCCTTTACAGTAATCCTAAGGATCATATTCACAATCATTAATAGAGAATTTTCAAATGAAAATATAACTGACCTGTGTCTTTTTTTTTTTCTGTGTCTTTTTTTTTTTCACTTGTGCCAAGGGTGAAGGTGCTTATTTGCATGAGGTAATGACTGATTGAGGAAATAATGTAATAGTATTTTCATAACAGTTCTGAAAATCTGAGTTCAAGCCCTACTGTAGTCCTGTAATTGATGTCAATTAGTCTGCAAGCCAAAGAACTAAAAATTATTGGATCTATGGCATACTGCACCACTTCTTGTATAATGTTGATAAAGTTGTTAGTGAGTTTTATAATTAGAGTTTACTTTCTCTTAAAAGTTGTCAGCATTTAGAATGGACCTTGTATTCATTTAGAACTCTGTTTTATCAAAACTTAGATGGAGCACAGAGCCAGCAATATTTATGAGTTACAAACTGCAGACTACTTACTGTCTTTATAATCCCATGTTCAGCTCTGCTGCCTGTCTCTGCTTTTACTACTATATAGTGTTTTTATTGCTTTTTACTGCCTTATGATATTTGAACTTATGGCAAACAGCTTTGAGCGTGGCTTTTGCATTCTCTTATATTTTTGTTGTTTAAGGAAATGCATTTAATACTGCTAAATGTTTGTCCTTTACAAATCGTGCGAATAAGCACAGCAAGCTAGAACAAGAAGTGTTCTAAATATCCCAAGGAAAATCAACATGGTATGTTAGACACTTTCTCAGTCAGAAACATAATTATGTGGCACTCAGTAAGTATCCAAGAATCTTATCACTGTATTAATATGGATTATGTCTGCTATAGAATGAAAAGTTGTAAAGCAACCAAAGTGGTTTCTTTTTCAGCACTTCCAGCAAAGCAGTTTCTCATCCTTTCAAAAGAAGACACATTGTTCTGGATTCATTTCCTCAAGAACTTAAACTGATCTTATTTGGTTCTATCATTGCCTTGCATTTTTCATCATGTCAGCAGCCTGTGGCTTCTAATCTGACTTCTCCCTTGTGAAAAAGCAGAGATAGATTTGATTGTGAGCTGCTTTCAAGATCTAAAAAGCTGAAAACGCTCAAGCAGGGGGGAGGGAGGGAGGGGGGGAGGGAGGGAGGAAATGATAAAGAAGTAGGGCAAGTAATAAGGAAAAGAAGAAAGGAAAAAGCAAACAAGCAAACAGACAAAAACATCCAGGTTTATTTTTCAATACACAGTAGACAAGCTCACTGTATACTCTGATGAGTACAAGTATTGCCACGAGATATAGATGAGAAGCATGTGTGAGTAAGAATAGGTAAGACATATACGTAGCTGACAGGTTTTTTTTAAACAGTTCCAGAACCATAACTAAATATTCCCCAAATGTTATTTGTGGGGATATTTATACTTTATTTCTCTAAATTGAGTTTTCCCCCTTTTTTCCCCAGCATTAATCAATATTTATAGAGCAGAATCAGTCTAGATTTTGGTCTCTGTGTTCTTTTTTGTTTCTGTTTCTTCATTTGACTGCAGTATACAGACAAAAGCTGCGAGTCTTGAATATATTGAGTTTGGGGAAGATTTGGAAGGAAATCAGTGTAGTCTTCCATTATCTAAAGAGGAGCTGTGGATAAGATGAAGTGAGACTATTTTTCAAAGGTGCGTAGAGGCAGTGGTTTCAAGTTACCACCAGGAAATTTCTGTCAGGACAAAACAAAACCAAAAAACAAACAAGCCTCTACCCTTCAAGAAAAAGTCTAAATTAGAGTGGTCAAACACAATAGGAGGAGTATTCCTATTCTTAGGAACCTGCTCCTTGGAGATTTTCAAAACTCTACTCATCCAGGCCCTGAGAAACCTCATCTAACTGAAGTTATCCATGCTTTGTGTAGGAGGTGGAACTAGATAACCTCCAGATAGATAATCTCCTATGTTTTTCGATCTAAGTTATATTGCTATTCTGTGATTTTAGTGTATAATGACACTAAGACCAAACACTAAGATTATGATATAACAAAGGAAGAAAAGAGAAGAGACCTCCTTATAATGTCAGTATATTAATCATTAAAGGAAATGTTTTTCATGCAAATTCCCAGAAAAATTCGAGGAGTTGGCCATACTTCAAAATTTGAAGTGAAAGACTTTTTCACTTTTATCAATTGTTATTTGATACAGTGCATAGAGACATGATTAATAATAATAGAAACATGTTCAACTAATATTTTATATAAATTTATATTCCTGCTTAGAGTTACTCACTTTCCTCCCTTTGGCTATGGAAGAAACGTTGGTAACATTTTAGAGTTTTTCCTGTCATAGGTTTATGTTATATTATCTAGATAACACAATAAAAAGTTTAGATTTCTTTTCCCTGCAACCTGTATGTAGTCCTACACCTGTGCCAACATATCCTGCCACCTTACATTTATTTATTGCATAATAGCTTGTAAAACATCTTGAGAATGCAATGTATCTGTTCAGACAGACCTTATCATACCATTGACTCTCACAATACCCTGCCCATTATTATTAGGAAAACCAAGCTTACTCATTTGTTGGTAAAAATATTAAAAGATTTTCTTGTCCTTACTTTTGGGTTATTTTGTATATAGATTCCTACCTATCATGCCTGACATTGAGATCACTGACTGAACTAGCACATGACACTGAAACCTTTTCAGTGTCAGAAGTGTCTCATTTTATGTCAGAATAGTTAACCTAATATTTATCTGTCTTAGAATTAAATCAAATTCACAGGTAAATAAAACATTTTATTTATTCAGTTAAATTACCACTTCACATAAACTTTTCTTTGCTGTGAAACTGCTTGCAAATAAGAATAAAGATTCACCTTGGCCAGATGCTTTAACAAGATATTTTAAAATATTATGTTGTAGTTAGGAGGATGAAAAATCTGTCATAGCATGTCTGTGTAATACAAGTTGCCTATAAATATGCATAGAGTCGTACTTTAAAAGAAAAATGTTTGGAACTTTCAGTCTATTTTATGGTTTTTCTTTGTATCTTTTTTTTTTTTTTACTTTGAAAGTAAGTTAATTTAGAACAAAATATATTTTTTTCATGTTTTCTCTCTCTCAGGCTTCCTATGGTGGAACAGATCTTTTATGGTGTAAACCAGCACAGCTTCTTGAAAAGCCATTCTTTTAGGAATGTTCAGTAGAAAATAATTACTAATATATACATCACTTAAAAGAATTTTTCTCTGTAAAATTTAAAGAACACTTCAGAAAGATGTACTTGTAAGGGGCACATTGGGATGCTTTTTTGTGACATCACATATGCACATTAAAAGATGTGTCTTTGTGATTAAATAGCTTTGATTTTTTTTTTTAAACCAATATAAAAACATAGTTTTGAAAAGATTTGAGTGTTTGATTAAACTGGACATGTTTATGTATATTTGCATTTGCGTGCCGTGGCCATGGACACTTTTAACATTCTCTTTACAAAGATAAAACTATCATTAGTAAGATATTGAGCTCCTGAAAGACGAATGATGAGATGAAATGCTGAATTATATAGCAAACACTGGGCTTTATTCCTCCTGGTTTGTATAGCTAGTAAGATGAAAAGAATAAATGGACTTGAATACCATACAAGCTGCAGTTCACAGGCACAATAAGTTAAGGTAAGTTTGGTTCCAACCTTAACTTCAATTTCACTTCTTTTATGGGTTTAAGTCTGACCGTTAATGTACTTTTTTGTGGTTTAATTTCTTCCACAATCATACTTAATTGCTTACCATGTCGTATAATGTTCAATAAAGCAAAGCAATGAAGCAAAAAATAGCAGGACCTCTTACAAAGGCTAAAATGAAATCTTTTTCAAGACAAGAGTGAATAATGCCTCAGTGCTAATTACCATGGTATTGCCAGAGCCTATAAACAGTGAGAAAGCTCATTAAGCTCTATTAAAATGTACATTTAGAACTTATCTGGTCAGATAGATGAATAAAAATGGGTAGTTATATTAGCCCTTACTGGAAACCTCTGCTTCTCAGCAGAATGAATGCTCAAAGATTTTGCATTACTAAATAATGTGCAACGAATCAAGGTTCCCTTTCAAACTTCAAAGAGAAATAGCCATTTCACATATGGAATCCAAGAAAAGTAAAACATGCTTTGATGTTTTATCTAGCCTCATAGAAAATGTGCTAGTGAAAACAATGTTTGCAACAACAACAACAACAAAATAAATAAATAAATAAAGAGATTTTTTTTTTCAGAGTTTTGAGAGAGTTCCAGAAGACTTCAGTTTGTTTCTGGTCAAGGCACTTTCATATTCTCAACTCTGAAAGTCAATTTATAAAACTCATATTTCTCTATTAGTCACTGTAGACTAATATGGATGAAAATCATTATATAAATAAGAAATGTTAATTATTATTATTACTATCATCATTGTGCAACCTGATTGTTCAGTTTCCCTTCATGAATTAGTATATTATGATAATTATTATTAATTATTAATTTTGATAAGGATAAAAAGGCTGCATGCAGTACTTGCCTAGTCCACTCAATACCAATTTACTTTCAGCACTGCAAAAGATATTTCTGTATTTTCATACAGATATAAAACACACATGTTTGAAAAGCAATGAAGTCAAACTTTGGTTTACTTAGTTTCTGGTTAACAGTTAAACCAGGGTAGGAACTCAGAAGGCAATTTGAAGCCATATTACATGACAACTACCAAACAATATTTCAGATCAGAAAAGGAGCATGTGTTTAAATTAGGCTTTTCCATACTCATGATGTTGCTGAGATACTTTTGACTATGCATTCCGTAGTAACTGAAGAACAAAATATAGGAAAATAAAATTACTTAATGAATATTGAAGGTTTCCTTATAGATAAAAAAACAGCTCTTAGCATAGCATAATGCATTCTTATTTTGATTTAGGCCAGTAGAATGACTAGATGTAGAGGGGAGAGGAGTGGATGTCATCTATCTCAGCTTCAGCAAGGCTTCAATGCACCCTCCTGGGCAAGCTCCAGAAGTGTGGGTTAGATGAGTGGATGGTGAGGTGGACTGAGAACTGCCTGGATGACAGAGCTCAGAGGGTTGTGATCAGAGGTGCAGAGTCCAGCTGGAGGCCTGTAGCCAGTGTTCCCCAGGGGTCAGTCCTCAGTCCAGTTCTGTTCAATTTATTCATCAATGACCTGGATGAAGGGATGAATGTTCCCTCAGCAAGTTTGCTGATGATACCAAACTAGGAGTAGCAGCTGATAGCCCTGAGGGCTGCGCTGCCATCCAGAGGGACCTGGACAGATTGGACGACTGAGCGATCAGAAATCTCATGAAGTTCAACAAGGGCAAGTGCAGGGTCCTGCAGCTGGGGAGGAATAACCCCAGACACCAGTACAGGCTGGGGATTGACCTTCTGCAGAACAGGTCTGTAGAGAGGGACTTGGGTGTCATGGTGGATGACAAGTTGACCATGAGGCAGCAGTGTGCCCTGGTGGCCAAGAAAGCCAATAGGATCCTGGGATGCATTAAGAAGAGCGTCTCCAGCAGATCGAGAGAGGTGATCGTCCCCCTACACACAGCCCTGGTAAGGCCACATCTGGAGTATTGTGTTCAGTTTTAGGCTCTCCAGTACAAGAGGGATGTGGAGCTGCTGGAGAGAGTCCAGTGCAGGGCTACGAGGATGATCAGCGGCCTGGAGCATCTGCCCTATGAGGAAAGGCTGGGAGGACTGTTCAGCCTGGAGAAGAGAAGGTTGAGGGGGGATCTGATCAGTGTGTATAAATACCTCAAGAGAGGCAGTGAGGAGGATGGGGCAGCCTCTTTTCATTGGTGGCCACTGATAGAACTAAAGGAAGCAGCCACAAACTGAAGCACCAAAAGTTCCATAGGAACTTAAGGAAAAAAGATCTTAACAGGGAGGGTGACAGAGCACTGGAAAAGGTTGCCAAGAGAGGTTGTGGAGTCGTCTTCTCTGGAGATCTTCCAAATCCACTTGGATGCAATTGTGTGCCACATGCTCTACGTGACTCTGCGTGTGCAGGGGGTTTGGATTAGATGATCTCTAAAGGTCCCTTCCAACCTTAAGGATTCTGTGATTTTATGCCAAGTTGCATAGACAGAAATATACACTTACAATCACCAAATCAGTGATCCTTGTTCTTTCCTGAAACTATGTCCTGTCATGCTGCTGGCAGTTTTCTGTCCAGTCTCCCCTTAACCTAAATCTCATTGCTTGTCTCCTTTCTTCATGACTCTTACACTGTCCCAGATAAAGTATAAGAGGCACTGCATTATCCAGCCCTCTCTAGCATTTTTCTGTCTTCCCACTCCAGATGTTTGCTCTCTTTTTTGCTCTCCCGCTTCTCCCTGTCACTTTCCTTCCAGAACCTATTTTCAGAGAAAAGATCTAATAGAAATGGAAACATTCTTCCATAAAAAAATGATTCCTAATACAATTTCAAATTGTGCAGAAAAGGACTATTTTCCTGCTTGCCTGGTTTGCCTGTCCCAAACTGCCTGATCATGTCACAGGGAAGACAGTGCTCTCTCAGTCGCTACAACTCCACCAGCCTCAGCTCCAGGACCTTCAGGATTCTCAATAGTTATCCAGGAGTCAGTCACCGAGACCTCAATAGTTATCCAGGAGTCAGCCACCGAGAGCTCCCAATGTATACAGTTTCCTAGGGAATAAATTTCTGTCATATATCCCAAAGTTTCCTAGCTGAGATATGTAGATCTGGAGAACCAGAACTCTCCAAACATTTTGGACAGATGGATTGCTTTCAAAGCTCAGAACTGCACATAACTGTGCTCTTGTACTAACAAACTGCCCAGGAGTTGCACTTTACAGCTTTCTGGCTTCGCAGTACAGCTACAATCCTCTTCCCATGGTCTGCAGACACACTTTGACCCTTACTGGGTTAGGATCTAGGGGAAAGGTATAGCACACTGCCAGCTCTGCTAGCGGTGCTTGATTTGAGCATTCCTCGTCTGATGCTGGATCAAAATATTTTCCCATTCACCAATAACATTATCTAAAACCAAATACACCTGTCTTCTTTTGACTAGGCCCATTCCCCTGTTCTACTATAATTCTGCACCTTCCTGTACTTTACAGCTCCTATTGCTACTCTCCTTATAACAACCTCTCTCCATCCTGTTCTCATCTGACCTCTATTCCCTGCATTTCCACAGCCCTTTCCTCGTGTTTGCAGAGTAGTCAGTGGGTTTCTTTCTCCCTGCTTTGTTACCACCCACAGAGGGAACACATAGTACAGTTGGTAGTTTTGCACTTCTGAAAGAAGTATAAAACTTGGAAAGGATCCAGTGTCAGATATTTCTGGGTTATGGTCAACACTGAGTGATGGATGGGAGAGCTCTTCTCCTGAGCAGGTCAGTCTACAACAGCTTCACATGGCTGCTGAAGCATAAAGGTTGCCAACCTTTGGAAAAAAAGCACTTTCCCTCAAAGCTCCTTACCTTTGAGAACACTCCAGATAAAAACTCGCTGTTCTTGCTCTCACTGGCCACCTAACAAAGCCTGGAATTCTAATTAACCCTGTGTCACCATGTCTGTTCTCCACTGAAGTTGCTGCCTTACCTGTCCATCCACCAGTTCAGGTGGGAGCACAACAGAAATGCAGATATACTTTTTTCAAGGATTAGCATTGCAAGGTAGGAGGAGGAAGAAATAGGACAGACCCTTATTTTCAGGAGGGCCAAGGAAGGGAAGGGAGGAGCAGAGCCTCCAATGACCATTCTACTACTTGTCTCTTCTCCTAGATTACCTCTTTGCACTATCTACCTGTGCAAACGGAGAAGTGCAATAGGACTTTAACACCAGAGGAGGGGAGAGATGGAGCAGCCTTGGACTGGCTGCTGCTTCCCAGAGTTTGCTTAAGTCCCTTGTTCAGTCTTTAGAGAAAACATTACTCCTTGTGACAATTCACCATGGCCCTCAGGAGCACCAGGAAGCTCTGAAAAAATCTTAGTTACACCATATTTCATCTCTTGCTCACACCTCAGATTTGCTTGCCTGTTTTCACCTCCTCCAAAGTTTGGATGACAAAGAGTGGTAGGGTATATCCACCCCTCCATTTTCTCACTCCTCTCCAATCATGTAAAAGCAGTTTGGTGCCCCCAGCTGTTCATTGGGATGGTTGTGGGGGCGGAGGTTGTTGAAACATGCAGAGAGAAAAAATTACAGCAATAATCTTCCAAACCACAAAGCCATGCACGCCCCGCCTTCAGCTAACGGCCTTGGCTGCAGAGCCGCAGTGCGATGGGAGGAGGGACCACAGGGTGACTGAGTAAAGTTCCTTCTTCCACTTCCTCCCTCCCTGCAACCTGCCGCTCACTTCAGCTCAAGATTTGATACTCAGATTTGCCTGTGTGTCCCCTGCTGTTTGCCTTGGCCTGACTTGACTTTGCTCCAGGTGCTATCAACAGCCACAGGTCCAGAGACATGCAAGCCATCAAATGTGTTGTGGTAGGAGATGGGTATGTATCCCACCCTTTTTCTGTGAATGTGGGTAGGGAGGGATGATGACAAGGGTCAAGAAAGAAGGTCGCTGCTTGATGAAACTTCTACAGCTTTGCTTCTGACTTCTCACAAACTGTGTTCCCTTTCTCGCTCTCTCTTCCTGTATCAGGGCAACGAGCCGACTGCCTCTGAGAAGGCTGGGAGAGGGTGGAATAGAGGCATTTTGAAAGGGGCATAAAAAGTAGAACAATCATTTAGACGCCTGGCAGATCTGGCCAACACACAGGAGGTAGTATTGTTGCTGCCAAATTCAGCCTGTAGGCAGGAATCAAGTTTAAAACTTGGGAGGTACATGAGCTCTCTTGCAGGTGCACGGCCCCATCTGCTTGCTAGGGCTGACTGAGGCAGGACATGGCGCTATGGCCCCGATGAGATATCTTCCAGTATCTGTGTTCAGTCTTCCTCAACACACTAACCCTGTGTTAGGGAATGGGGGGCAACTGTCTGGTAAGGGGTTTCTGTGGGTGCAGGTAGGGAGACCCGTTTCCACTGAGCTGAGTAAAGGCATATATTACTGGTCATGGGAAGGCAGCACAACCTTGCCTTTGCAGCACTGTGTTGTCACTGCCCATGTCCCCTTTTTGCTGGAAATGGGACAGTCTGGGCTGGCAATAAATAAAGCAATACTGCAAGGGGACTGGGCCTTTGCTTTCCTTGCCCTGTGGGATGAGTGGACGAGGGAGGCATAGGAGAGTCCACAAGTTGTGTGGGTTATTTGTCATAAGGTATGTTAATTCATTTTCCAGCTAGGAACTGGCAGAGCTGTTATCAAGGGCAGCTACCAGGTAACAGATGAAGAGACATTTGCAGTGGCCCTGCTCCCCACAGTCACTTCCTCCTTCAAAACTTGCCCGGGGAGGAAGAAGTCTACAAATATAGCAATATATCTTGGACATATTCTCAGGGGCTGTGACAAGTGGTTGGAGGAAGGGAGGAGGTGGGACAAGGAAGGGAAGTGAACCTCAAGTGAACGTTGTTACGTCTTAGAAAAGTCCCTTGCAGGTTGGAAACAGATGAGCAGATGACTAGATCTGTGGGACTTTCTCCCATTAACCTGCTAACCCCACAGTCCTCCCTCACACCTTGCACCAAAGCTGCAAGTTCCATAACTTGCTCTTTGTTCATCCCCTCTTTACCTGTTAATCTCTGTCCTGGCTCTATCAGATCTTCCTTCCTTGCCATTGCTCCACTAAGCCCCCCACATTCCCCTACAGAAATTCTGATCCCGTACTCTTCTCCATCGCACTTCATTTGCATTACAACACTCCCTGAGCTCAATTCTAAGAACTTGCAGGTGTCCAAAGCACTAATCCCACCTCATTCCTCAAAAATTTTTCTATAACCCTCACCCCTTCATTGACCCTTTGTGCTCCTGTCAGTTCAACTGCACTAATTCAGAACCATATCTCTTTCCATGAATAATGCCTTCTCCCTGCCTGATCTCCTGATCTGCCCACTTCCTCTTGCCCCTTGAGCTTCAGGAAGCACACAGCCCCAAGAGCTTTCCCTCAATGCCTCTGTGATGAGAGGGAAGCAGGAGAGCTGGCAAAAAAGAGTTGACTGAGGCAGAGGTTATCAGAGAAAGAGAGGTGATAGGAGGAAGACACCAGTGTCAGAGCATACAAGAGTGCTATTTCTTCCTGAGCTGCTCAGCACTGCAGCAACTGAGGCAGGTGCCTTATGACCAGGGCAAAGATGCCATCTGAGCATGTCAGGGGCCTGCCAAAAGATGGGACTGCAGCTATTGCACAGCAGGTACCACCGGAATGTTCAGATCTCCATGGCACGTCAAAGTGCTCCCTACTGTGGCAGTCCAGATTCTTGCTTTCCGTAGGAGAGGCCTCTCCTTGGCTCTGCAACTTTAATTGAAGGCTGAGAAGGCAGTTTGCTTTTGACACCTCCCCTTTGCCCACAGGGAAACAGAAGCACAGACTTTCCCAGGCCATACAGGCATGAGAAATGATGGCTGAGCAGACTGCAAAAGGATTCTTTTCCATGCTTGTCCTGGCTGCTTTACCTTCTCCCAGTTTCTCTTCCGTTTCTTTTCACTATAGGTTTTCTTGGGCCCAGGACACAGCTTGTCCTCCCTTCCCAACTCCTTCACACCATCTAGTCTGGGCTATGTTACCCTGACTCTTTGTGCTCCATCCTGCTGTAACATGGGGGTGGAGGAGACTGAGGTGAGAGGAAGCATCAGCTACTTGCTCAGAAACTCCAAAAGCATCCTCAGTTGGCCATGAGCAGAGGCACCTTGCTGGCTGCTTGCAGATCTCTCTGAGGGTGACGTTACAGCTTGGAGCAGCTCGCAGGTCATGTAAACAGCCCAGACTGGCAAGTGTCATGGCAATCCAGCAAGAGGTGATCTCAGCTGCAGTGTCTGCAGGACTAGGCAGGATTGTCTTGTGTTCAGAAGCTATAACTACCTGGGATGCATTGTTCTGACACTCTTGTACAAAATGAAAACACTTATCCTGGCTGTGAGCGTACAGCATTGTGCACATACTGGAAAATGGACTCTCACCTTCACCTCAGAGTGGAGGCATTTTAGTGGAGTGATCTCTGTACCAGACTGTCAAAACAGACCTTCATGCTGGAAGACAACAGTTTTGTCTGACTTGATGTCTTTATTCCTGATGCTTATCTAACCTGTGATTATGCACACTTTTCTCTAATTTCACTGGTCTCCTGCTATTGCTAGCTTGAGGATTGAAAGGTTTCCCCCAACCCCATTTATACGAGCAAGACTCCTGCCATTTATTTATTTATTTATTTATTTATTTATTTATTTATTTATATCTTTCAGAGCTGTGGGGAAAACTTGTCTCCTTATCAGCTATACCACCAATGCCTTCCCAGGAGAATACATCCCCACTGTGTGAGTGATGCACAAACAAGGCCTCGGGTGGGTGGGAGGCAAGCAAGGAGGGTACATAATCTGCTGTTCTGCACTGAAGGCAGGGTCAGTAGGATCAGTTTCCATTCCAGCAGAGGAAGGGCTGCCAAGCTAGCAAAGATGTCTCTGTAATTTCTGGTCTGTCATTCACCGTTCTCTGGTCTCATAAAGCCCTGGTATAAATGGGACATTTGGGAGATACTAAGGGTCTTGCTGCCTGCTATGTGTGCAGATAGCAGATGGGGTTCTGCCAGAGGAAACAACTAGGAACCAGGCTATAAAGACAATGCCAAATGCAAGCAAAGACTAGGTGACTAGACTCAGGGGCAAGGGTCCCTATTTCCCTCTACACCCCAAGGTACCTGCTATCATTGGAGCAAGCACAGAAAATCCTGATGGTAAGAGTATGGCCACCAAAGCTGCCTGGAGTCCTGGAAGCAAGATTCAGCTAAAGGCTCCAGTAGAAGCTCTGTGTAACCCAGCAGATATGTGTGTGAGGCTGGGACAGATCTGCAGCCTGCTGGAATAACAAGCAAATTTAGGATTGCCTTAGGCTGAATCAGAAGGAATTGTCTCTCCACGGTTTGTGAGGAGACATACCACACATATTCATGCCCCACTGAAATATGGGGTATGCATACTTAGCCATTCCCCTAAGGTGGGAAAAGCTGCTAAACACAGAATATCAGACTATCAGTCCAGTTTCAGACCTTTTGGAAAGGAGAGGTTCAAAAAATCTCAGAGTATCACATTTTTTTCCAGACCATTTGCAAAAAAAAAAAAAAAAAGCAGCAGCAGGAATCCATCTCTTCTCCTCTTCTCGCAAGCTGGCTTGTGCCAGGGTATCATTCATTCCTGGCACGCAGCCATGAAGTGGACATGCCTACTGTGTGCTGCACAACATTTCTCTTCATGGCTGAGACTTCTGTCTGGTGGAAAGGGAGGCTGGAAAGGGAGGCTCTTTTGTTCTCTTGTACAGTATTGCTTCTCTGACAAAGAGGGCAGCTATGAGTACATTCACGAGGTCTTTGCATTGGTTCTCTATCAGTGGTTACCTTTGTCTTAGCCTGAAAGCTTATGAAAAATTATACCAAATTGGCAAGAAAGAAAAGTTTCTAGGAGTTCCTGGGAAGGAACAACTCCATTGATTTAATAGCTGTTTTACAAGATGTCTTTTCTCTAAGAAATGCAGTTCTGACTGCCATTCTCAAATGCTTCATGCTATTTTCAAAAAGTAAGAGGGATTAAGGGCAACCTTGGCATATTGGACTCAATTCCAAGAGGTGGAGTGAGGGTTCTGGGGGAGCTACATAGACACAGTGCGTAAGTTTTAAAGAAAAAAGTTTATAGAGCACAGGAGAAAGAGCAAAGTCTTGATTAGAGCTGGAACAAGAATTTTAAGGATCTGCATGCAAGATGGAGAAGGTGGCTACAGCCAGGCACCTGTCCAGAACAACTGGGTGACAGAAAGGAGGTGATGCTGAATGAAAAGCCCCTAATGTAAAGGTAGGCACCACACAGGCAATGAGCATCTGTCAGGTGAGCTGAGAAGTCAAATTACTACCCTTTGCTCTGGTGTACACCTAAAGGGATTGTTCATATCACCATATAGTGCCAAATTCTTGCAGATTTCTTTTTTCCTCTTCTTGAGCCACAGCCTGTGTCTCTTCATTTCAGGTTTGATAACTATTCTGCCAACGTGATGGTTGACAGCAAGCCTGTAAATCTGGGGCTATGGGATACTGCTGGACAAGAAGATTATGACCGGTTGAGGCCCCTCTCTTACCCACAGACGGTGGGTCACACTCTATGCCTCTCTTTCCTGTGGTTCCCTCAGATTTGCCTACTTTTCCTGCTGCAGAAGCAACAGTTAGCATACAGTAGTGACAGGACTGTTCCTTTCTCTCTCTGCCCTCTCATGAGGATACTTCTGTGAATATACAAGTACCTGAAAACTCTATAGGTAAAAGGAGTGTTTTGGAGCCTCCTTCATCTAAATATCATTATTGGTATCACAGAACTACAGAATGTTTAAGGTTGGAAGGAACTTTTAGAGATCATGTAGTCCAACTCCTGACTTGTTAGGTATGACCTAACAAGAAAATTGAGATCCTCAAAGGTATTTATTTGCCCAGCTGACAATGATTTCAATTGGCTTATAGAATCCGTGTTAACACAAATAAAAAAAACCTGCTCTTATAAAGTGGCCTGTGAGATACAGAATCTGACATAGGTGGTTCTGTGAACCATGTTTGGTATTCTGAACCATTTTGGCTTTTGCCCTTTAAAAGAGATGTATTGTGTAGATACATGTATTTCATCTGCTGATGCCTCAATTAAGCCCAGCCCTCTAACAGAGTATGTAGATGTAACTCGTGAGTTCACTACATTGACAGAGTAGTTTCAGGGCTTCAAGGTCATTTTTTCTTGAGTATATTGCTCCAAGCAGTCTCTTGGCAAGTTCAAAAAGGCCCTGCTGCCTCTGGCTTTTGTCTGAAGTTTGTCATTGCAAATAAAAGGTCTAGGAATTGAGGGCAGTATCTTTTTCAGCTACTTTACTTGCCCAGAATCCTTCTGCAATCAGGGTGGACAAGCATATTCCTCAATCAATCACATGCTTCTGTCTACCCTCAGACAAGAGCCAAGGATAGGTGAGGGAGACCTGTGCTTTGAGATATTCATCTTTGATAGTCACAAAAGTAGTAGCAGAAGTGTAGAAATGGGTAAATTGGGCTTGACAGTCTTGTTTTAGATAGTGAAAGTTGGATGAGAAACATAGGATCTTGAAAAGCTGATTTTGTTTTATTTTGTTTTAATGGCGTGCACAGAAGTGCCTGTGTAGAGACCTTAAATTTGTCTCATTGTCTTGCATGTGTACTTTCTGAGTTGAGCTTACTTTGTATCAAGAGCAGGCAAAATTACTTTGTCCTGATAGCTCTTTGGTGCTCTGTGAGAAATGAACAGGACACTGTCAGACCATTTCCCATGAGGATGACTGTGTCTACCGCAAAAACCTCATCCTCATAGTTAACAGTTTGGCTCTTCTGATAGTGGTGGCTATGGTTACCATGAGTCAGGGGAAGAAATATCCTTCTTTCTTCTAGAGACAATTATCAGCAGTCAGGACTGTGTTGTTTGCAAGGGACAGCTTTCCTTAGCATGGCCCTCCCTACAGCTGAGGGAGGATGCTGCCCCCCACAACTCCCCTGTTCTAGTCTCCTCTTCCCACCTTTTCTTATGCAATCCCATGGTCTCATCCTAATTCCACACTGTGTCTGTGTGTCTACAGGATGTGTTCCTGATTTGCTTCTCTCTTGTCAGTCCAGCATCTTATGAAAATGTCCGTGCTAAGGTAAGATGAACCATTCTGGTTAATGAGGGGCTATGGAGGATGGGTGAAAGATTGATGTTGGTCTTTCAAAGAGAGTGACTGTGCATGGAGACTGCTCTTCGGCTGACTAGACCCAATGAGGTAGTATCTTTTTTCGGGTCAATCAGAAGAAACTAAAATATCAGCCTCCTACAGATTTATTTTCTCATCCCAAAGGAGATGGCCAACCCCATTAAAGAGGCAGAGTTCATCTCACTAAGATACTTCCAGGTGAACCACAGACATTTTGAGGACATCTTTCAGACAAACCAATCATAGTACAGCTCTTACTTTCAGGCGAATCTATAGGAGATGATAAGCAGGCACACAACCTTTAGTTGGGAAGTGAGGGAAGAATGAAGAGATGGGTTGGGAGGAAAACAACATAGTGTTTCCTTTCTACAGCTTTCAGGTTTCCTCTTGGGTTTTTAGTAGCCATAAAGGATGGTGTGCAGATTATGCTCTTATTTAATAGACATTGTTCAGCTGTGGCTCCCCCTTCTCCCCTCACCACTCCACTACTCTGATATTTCAGCTCCTGAGGGGATTAAATTCATGCATTGAACTCAAAGTCAAGGATTTTGCCTCTGTGACCCCTGTAACAGGGGCTAGTCTCAGGTTATAGGACCCAACACTGTATGAATGGGATGTGTGGAAGGAAATGATGTTAACCATGTTATTGATATTTTTTTAAGGGATGCTTTTTTGTTTCCCTAATGCATGTACATTTGATTTCCTCTTACATGTTTGCCTTTTTTTTTCTCTCGCTAGTGGTTCCCTGAGGTGCGGCATCACTGCCCTAGCACTCCCATCATTCTGGTGGGCACAAAGCTGGATCTTCGTGATGACAAGGACACTATTGAGAAGTTGAAAGAAAAGAAGCTATCCCCCATTACATATCCTCAGGGCCTTGCCCTGGCCAAGGAAATTGGTATGTGCTTGGAGGTAACATCTTCGATCTACTGAAAAGAAAGAAGCAGAAGATAGTGGTGTCCCCTCAGCCTAGTAAGGCCTCCTTGCAGGCATCTCACGGTGGTCAAAGATCATGAGGGAGTGTCTCTGAGGGAGACCGTTAGTCACATTAAGGGTTGTGGAATGAAACACGTTTCACAAGGGTCAGGAAGGAGATCTAGTCCTCGAAGGCACCTCAGTACTTTAGGCTCCTGCCTTCTGCACAACCAGCATCTCTTTCCTTCCCATCCTCCCCAACCCTCCCCCCACACACACACGTCTACACTTGCACACTCCCCTCCCTTTTTTCTCTTCTGCCTCTATCTGGGCCAGTATTCTGCTACGAAAACCACAGCTGCTTTGTGGGCAGAGGCCTCTCCTCCACATCCGGAAACAGGCGGAAGAATAAGTTTTCTAACATCTCTCAGGAAGAGCTGCAACTGCATCTTCCTGTCCTGCCTCTGGTAAAAGGAGTTTATACATGCAACCCTAAGCATGTGTCTCCCCCAGACATTATTCTTTGGGCATCACCTCCATCATATGCTTGGGGACATGCACAAATGCCTGTGCCAGGTAACCTCTTCTATGAGATAGAGCACACAGAGACAGCAGAGAAACCCAACCAAAGAGAGTGAAGGTGGCCAGCCAGCATAACATAGACAGGCTCATGTGATGATTCTGGGTGGAGAAAAAACAGTTCCTAGGCTTATACAGCTAGTAAACTTCCACTCTGAGATCAACACTGCCTGAGTGAGGTATTTTCTGGTCATGCTTGCTGGATTTTGGCACCTGAATTGTGTTTATTGGAATCATGAAAGAGCTAGGTGCCTTGCTCTCCAACACAGGGCCTCTGAGAACACAGTGGTCCAGAGTCCTAAAAGGAAAGGGCCACATGATTTAAGATGTCCTTGAGGCCAAGTGATCTGAACAGCACTCAAGGCTTGAGAGAGCTTCACCTAACAAGAAGAAATTTGTAGGGTGTTTAGCGATGTGCCTCAGGACTCCTTTTGTAAAATGGGCACTGTGA
>JAVCKT010003591.1:17045-48938 GCA_032273925.1 Rhynchotus rufescens
CCAGTGCCCCGTGGAGGAGAGCAATGGGCACTGTGAGTGGTGTATGTTGGGACTGTGATGCAATGCGAGCCAGAAAAGTCCCAGTGATACAGACACATGCATCTCTTTCTAGCTGACCTTAATTTGTTGTATTCCTCTTGTACGATTGTCTTTGGAGTAAGGACCCTTCACAACAAAATCCCGGATACCCACCCTGCCCCTCCCCTTTATTCCTCCCCTCATCATTACAGCACCTGCCTTCCTCCTAACAGACTCTGTGAAGTATCTTGAGTGCTCGGCATTGACGCAGCGTGGCCTCAAGACAGTGTTTGATGAGGCCATCCGAGCAGTGCTCTGTCCACAGCCCACCCGGCCGAAGAAACGAATCTGCAGCCTCCTCTAGGAAGGTAAGTGGGAAAGGGATCCCTGGGCATGAGACTCTCAGTCATTTCTAGCCCAGATGGTGAGGACCACATTGTTCCTATCTCCTGCTGTGCCTGGGGGCCTGAGAAAGTGAGGGAGAGACAGCAGTCCTGTGCAGGGAGAGGACTAGACGTGGTATTATAGAGCACACAGTGCACTGTCTGTCTGTCCCTCCTAACTGCCTGCCCAGGTAGAGGCTTGCCCCCATCTCCTAGCATGGGGAGACACACGATTTTCCACTCTGCTCTCACAGAGAAGGACTGCCTGTCACCTTCTGCCACAGAGGGAACAGCATCCAAGCTGCTCTGGGGATGACCTGCTGTGAGATCTGAAAAGCCACAGCTTTTGCCCATAGGGAAAAAAAAAAAAAGAGAGAGAAAAAAAATCTGCCTTATTTATGGGAACCATAAATGAGAGACCAGACAGCCCTTCCTCTTATCAGTTCCTGCTCACCTCAAGATGTCTCTTGTATCACAGTTCATCAGCAGGCAGCTGCTGCCTTGCCCGCCCCCAGATTCCTTCTCATATTTTCCCCTCCTGTTCTTCCTCTTCAACTCAAGGCAGCAGAGGAAGGAGAGGGACTTCAGGACAAGAGGCAAAGCTGGTCATAGCCTGAAGACAGAGAAGAGAGGGAGCTTTCTAACCAGGATCCACACTCTTTCATCCTTCCCCCACCACCAGGACAGGGGGAGGGAGAGCAGGAAAAAGGCTGAGCTGCTTTCACGAGGCCTGTCATTGTTTTGGCTACAGATCCCGGCCCTGTCCCGATGCCAGGCTCTGCCCGACACACAGGAGAGCAATGGCTCCAGCATCCCGGAGCTCAGTACCTTGTGGCAGTCACTGCGCTTTTTACTTCTGCTGGCTTGAAAGACTGTTGTAGGTCTGTAGCACCAGTTTGTCCATTTGCACAACTTCCGCACACTCATCCCACCCCGGCCACTCTTCCCCTCCCTTACAGATGCCCTAAATTACAATACAGCAACCAAGACCCAATAAACAGACTGTACATGCCTGCCATGTGTGTGTTATTGCACCTTGGGGACACAGCCATGACTCAGTGAGCAACAGGACAGCTGAAGGGTCCAAGCACTTCCTAGGTTCACCCTGCCTTGGCAGTGACATCCCAGTTGGCAGCCCCAGGCAGTACGGGCTGAAGAGACGTGGCTTCTTTTATGCACCGAGTTGGTAAGTTCTCTGCTGAGGCTCAGCAAGAAGCAAATACCATGCCAAGCAAAGGCAGTAAATCTATGATGCCTCAGCTTCTACCCTTTCATTTCTCAGCCTCTGTGTGTTCAAAGGAAGAAGTTTTCTACCCTCAAGCCTGGTCTGAGAGAGCCTAGCAAGCTTTTCTCACCTCTACAGGCTTTAGGAGGAGACTTGGCTTTGTGGGACTGGCCCTGCAGTTTGCTAGGGACACCCTTTTACCGCTGTAGTTCTGCATTAACTCTCCTAAGCTCACGTCATAAGTAGTCATATCAGTACCCGCACTCATGCACACTGCCAGACACAGGCAGAGCAAGAAAAGGAAGGGGGAGGGCAGAAAAAAAAAAAAAGAGAGAGAGAGAGAAAGGAATGAGTCACCAGTCCAGATAAATTGGCTCCAAGGCACTAAAATTAAGCTGAAGAGAGTGGTCCCAGAGGTACTATAGATCTGGCAGCTATGAGCACCTCCTTTACTGATGCATTGCAGGGCTTTGAGAGTAAAGAAGTGTCATAGGATAGTTGCTGCTGCCACTGCTTGCAGGTGGGAGGAGGGTTCAGGGTGAAATGATTGGCACTGCAAAATCCTGCAGTCCTAGGAGAGAACAGAGAAACTGTAGAATTGAGTAGGCTTACAATTCCTCAATGCAGTACTGTTTCAAGTGCAAAGAAGTTGCACAGGTAGCTCCAGCAACAATTCACTTCAGAGAAATCCCCGAGTGACCCTGCGGCCAGGGAAATTTCTGCAAGTTCATGCTTGGATCTGAGTAAGGCAGTTCATTTCAGTGACATGAACCATTATATCTTGGTATCTCTGTAGCAAGTCTGGAAGACATCCTGTGGCAGTGAGTTCCGCAAGTACCTGCATTGTGCATGAGCTGCTAGACAATGTGCCAAAGCACAGTACAAAGGTAACATAAATAGTGTCAGTACAACTCCAGTGGAGCAGCAACAGACTCTCAGGTACACACACACATCTATGAAAGAGCAAGGGACACAAAGCCCTTGAGACTGGGACCTGGCCACTCTTGTACATCTTAAACACCATTCAAACAACTGAATTCCTACAGGATTCTTGTTTCCTCTCCAGTTCCCAAGCCATGGTTTTGATCTTCTCAGTGTTTTTTTTTTTCTGCCCTGTCACCTATCCCACACAGCAATGCAGAGAGAGAAAAGGCTTGCTGTATATCTGAAATATATTTGCGTATCAGTCTACTCGTGGTAAGGCTCATGCTGAGCTCTCCTTCCAACACAGTTTAAGTAGTTTGCAGAACCTTTGCTGAAGCTGTTTGAGACAATAAAGAAAAAAAGAGTGGCAGAACACTGGCTATTGAGCAAGCAAGTTGGAGACATTCAAGTTGAGATGATGTAACTCTGTACTTGTGCTAACAAGTTCTCAAAGAAAACCTCTGCTGTTGCATGGCTCTGTTTCTTTTAGGAAACAAGTCACAGGTTCTCTGCCTACTGCTATGGATACTTGCCCCTGCCATGACACTGATAGCCACTGGGTGCTGCCCACACCATTTTTTCCCCAGCTCCTCCAGGCTTGACTTCAACTGTTTTTTTGAGCAGCACTGTCTGAACATAAAATTGCTCGAACAGGTTTGGAAGCACAGTTGTAGTTCCAGCAAAGTTTTGCTTGCAGAGATACCCTCTGGTTCTGCCAAGGCTAAAATTTGTTCTAGAAGTTCAAATACAATGTTAAATGGCAAGAGCTGGGTGGCTGTACAGCACAAGGAGTTACTGCTGCTGACTGCAGGGAAGGGGGCGAAGAGGAAAGGGAAATACCTTGCGCAGCACATGGGATGGGAAAATCCTAATCTCCTTCCTGGAGAAAGTACTCATACATAGAAGCTTGATTTCTCTCCCGGCTCCATTTCCTCTAGGTCCATACCTTGGAGCAGAGATGAGATCTGGTGCCAGAGTTTGAGGTGGTTGTATTTTTTCCCAGTGAAAGTGAAAAACACATGTGATTCTGCAGGGAGAAAGGGAAGGGAGAGAAGTGAGATAGGCAGCTCCCTATACTCCCATCTGCCTTCAGCCCATTCCAGCTGGAAGTGCTTGTGGATCAAAGCACAAGGGAGAAGGATTTCTGTATTCATTGCACTGCCTGGCCCCCCTCACACCCCTTCTGGGTATCTTTGCTGTGTCTTTGTGTGCAGCCCCCTGCAGCCCTGAGGGGCACTAGTGCAGTCTGCAAGATCCTTGGGGCTGGAGTCCCTCCGGTGAAGTGCCTGTGGGCATTAGCCCAGTGCTTTGCATTGCCATCTCCCCCTCCCCTGCGCAAGAGAGCTGAGTCGATCCACCTCATCCTGCCACACCACTCTCCCAACACACAGCTGCTCTCTGCATCTCTCTCTCCCTTTTCTCTCAGCTCCACTCTGCCTGGTTCCTTTCTCCTCTTATTGCACTCCCTATCTCTCCATCTGTCACTCCCATTGTTTACCACCCCCACCTCTACTCTCCCCCTCTCCTTCCTTGCTTCTCTCCTATCTCCCTTTCTCTCTCTCTGCATCCCAGTCGCTCCCCCTCCTTCTCACTGTTCTCCTGCCCTATCATTCATCCTCTCATTCTCATTCTCCTGCTGGTGTTTCTGTGCGTGGCACCGATTGGCTACCGGGATCCTTCCTGGAGTAGCTGACACTCCACTCCATCTATCTAACCCTGGCAGACAAGCCCCCTCCTCCAGCAGATGGCAAAGGGAGCGTGGGGAGTTTGAGGTCTGTCAAGCTACCAGCGCGAGGGGCATCACATCCCTGGAAGGACTCAAGCACAGCCGGCTGCCCATCAGCGGGCGCAGGAGTGGGGGACGGGGCTGAGGAGGAGACGTCCCACATCAGTAAAAGAGGGGCAATGGGCAGGTCCAGGAAGAAAGACTTGCATCTCTGATAGTACATTTTTGGGACTGGCTCCCTCCTGGCATTGTTTTGCTCAATTGCTTTTAACAAAGGGGAAGGGGAAAAATATGACTCGGATTCTCCTGGTGAAGCAGAGGAAAATGTACATCCCAACGACACGTAAGTACCAGGCGGCTCTGCCTGTCCTTTCCAGATGGCTCCCGCGGGCATGAGTCCATGTAGAAGTAGACTCTGCAGTCCCACAGAAGAAAGACTGCCATCTCCCCATCCCCATTCTACCAGCACCTCCTGGCCCCCACCACAGAGTTCATGGCAATGGGGCAGGAAGAGAGCTGAGCTGTAACGGGACTGTGGGAAACAAGTTGAAAAGAAGGGGAGGGTGGCAAATGCTGCAACTTACTGAACTCAGTGGTCCCTCCCAGCTTCTATTCCTGTTTTATAAGCAGATATAGACTCAGCTTTTACCACCTCCCCATTTCCTCTCATTCTATGCAGAAAAAAAAAAAAAAAGAAAGAAAGAAGATTTTATTTTCCTAAAGAAGAATGGCAGCATCTACTCATTGCCCCCTCTTCCTGACCCCTTGCCTTCCAGTTGTATAGATCGTTATGTTCTGGCAGCACCTGTCCAGGGATCCCAAGCCTCTTGCACCAGGTATTCTCCATGTTAGTAAGGGCTGACTCCAAACAGCTGCTGATGCACTTTCAGTTTGAGGCCGAAGTTTCTCACCAGTTCCCACTAGGTGTGGGCACTGCCAAAGCATCCAGCACAATAGATATGACCTGGATCAGGCTATGTTGTCAAATAGTTGTTCTGGCTATCTAGCCTGTGTATGATATGGACTTTAAGCTGTAGAGGGTACTTAAGAAGAGTTAGAAGGGCACAGAATACCAATGCCTTCTTAAGGAACAAGTTTCTCCATCACAGCTGTTTGTAATGAATCAGTGCTTTATGTTGCATGCCTTAACATTTCTGGTAGGGTTTTATGAACCATAAAGTTAGATGTATTTCAAAACCACAGCCTGAGCAATCAGGTTTGCAGTCTGGACCCCAGACACATCCCAATATACAGCTCTGTTAGAAGTGTTCCCATCATATTTAATGTCTATGCAGCTCTATATCCAAAAGTCTTTTTGGAAATTCCTACAGGAGAAGCACCCATAGGGACCCCTCATTATAATCCCATGTTTTAAGACCAACTTCTTGTGAATACACTGCTCTCTTCTCTGACAGCCTTCCCAGGACACTTTGTCCAAGGTTAGCACTGCCTCTCGTCTTTCCTCCAACAATGGCTAACAGGCACACTTGTCAGTAGAAAAGCAGTGGGAAAAAAAAATCAGAGAGAATATCCTGAAAATTAGAAATGGAGATGATCAAACCACTTTCTACCCTGCCCACCTGTTGCAGCCACTGGCAATGCTTGGAACAACCCAGTGCTGCAAGACCACAAGAGATGGGCCTCCACTGAGACATTGTGGCACATGCAAATAAGGATAATCTAAATAATTACATTCCTTCAAAGATCATTTAAGTATAGCAGGAAAGTACTTAGTACTTAGTTGAAACATAAAAGAATAAAAGCTCTGTGAACAAAGTTGGGATTCTGTGGAGTATCCTGTCTGGGGGAAAAGTTTCTGGAATGTTTCTGCCCTCCTGAAAAATGTTAATATCTGAAGCCCTTTCCTCTGAGACCCCTAACTCTTGTTTCAAGGCCAAAGCAGCTTCAGAGCTCTGCAGGGTTGGTTACAGAGGACCCTCAGGGGGTCCAAGTCACCTCCATTCTCATGAAGATAATTTACCAGTTCACTCCTCCAGCAAGCTTTGCCAGGGTTCTGGTAATTCTGACAGCATCACATCTATCTCCCTGCATAAAACACATCAGCATGTCTCCAGACTTGACTATGTGTGAGACTGTGTTAGCCACATGTCCAGCACCATGGCAAAAGACAAACGAGATGTCCTTCCTCTCTATCTGTCCCCTTGCTCCCTGCAACTTCCAAGCTGGTGTCAGACAAGAGCTGGTGGAGAGTGGAAGGCTTGTTTGTTCAAAGCTCTCTCTGAGTAATCTGTGTGCTGTTTCCATGCCAAAGCTTGATGTGACGGGCAATCTGGCATCTCAGATTAGGAGGACTGGGACAGTGTTTTGATGTTGTGAACAGCTGAGGCAGACAGAACCTCTTCCATTAGCAGTGTGTTGCAAGGTGCAGAAGGAGAGAGGGAAGGCAAGAAAGACAAAATGAAAGAGGGAGATTTGAACTAGTCCCTCCTGGGTTGTCCAAAACGATCTGGTTCTTCCTTTCCTCTCAAATTGGCCCAACACAAACCATCTCCTCTCCAGCTCAGGTGCAGAGTCCAGCTTCTAGCTTGAAATGAGAGAAGGGGTATTTTCATTCTTGCTGTCGGCGCTAGCAAACCCACAGTAACCCAGTCAGTTCAAAGCTTCAGCAAGCAGGAGGATATTTAGTGAATATGAGATCCAAAGCTGGATTGACACTTTGTCACTGTATGCTCTCCCCTCTTTTTATTTGTGAGGCAACTGCCCCTCATAAATGAGATCCAGGTGCACTGGGACTATTTCTCCCATGTTAGAGCCAAGAGCAGAAAATAAGAAATTTACCCTTCCTATGACTAGCCTGTGACTCTTTCCCCAGGGAATCTTTCCTTCGAGGAGAGAATTTGCTGGTTGTTCATTCAGCCATATCTCAGTTTATTCCTCCATGCCCACTGTGCCTCTCAGGACAGGATAGCACCAATATTATCCCAAATGTTCCAGTGCCTAACAGCACCCACAAACCCACCTTGACTTCCCATGCCTGTCCATATTGCCAACCATTAACACTGTAATTTTATTTGTGGCTTGTTCAACTGTTATATCCCTGGTATAAATAACTCTCTTCTCCTCTCATCTCCAGACTGCTAACAGATCCTGCAAAGAGACTGACCCCTCCCTCTTCTCTGTTTCTGCTATGGACACTTCTGCTTTCAGCCTCCCCACCCCGGCAGCGTCAGAAGAGGGGAATGCCTCTGGCAGCTGGGCAGGCTTTGCCAGCACCAACAGCTCCACCACTGCCAGCCCTGGTGTGGTTGTCAGCGGTGTCCTCATTCCCCTGGTTTACCTCATTGTCTGTGTGGTGGGGCTGGCTGGGAATTCTATGGTCATTTATGTGGTCCTGCGGCACTCCGTGAGTGAGTCGGTGACCAACGTTTACATCTTGAACTTGGCCCTAGCTGATGAGCTCTTCATGCTGGGCCTGCCCTTCTTGGCTGCACAAAATGCCCTGTCCTACTGGCCATTTGGGTCCTTCATGTGTCGCCTAGTGATGGCTGTGGATGCCATCAACCAGTTCACCAGTATCTTCTGCCTGACGGTGATGAGTGTTGACCGCTACCTGGCTGTAGTCCACCCAGGGAAGTCCTCCAAATGGCGGACAGCAAGGGTGGCCAAGGTTGTGAGTGCAACTGTATGGATGCTGTCATCTGTGGTGGTGATGCCTGTGGTGGTCTTCTCAGATGTCCCTTTAGGTATGAGCACATGCCACATCCAGTGGCCAGAGCCTGCCTCGGTATGGAGAGCTGGCTTCATTGTCTACACTGCCACCCTCGGCTTCTTTGGGCCACTGTTGGTGATTTGTCTCTGCTACCTGCTCATCGTTGTGAAGGTCCGTTCTTCTGGTAGGAGAGTGAGGGCTCTATCCTCCAAGCACAAGCTCTCAGAACGAAGGGTGACCCGCATGGTGGTGGCTGTTGTGGCGGTCTTCGTCCTCTGTTGGCTCCCCTTCTATGTCCTCAACATCATCAATGTTGTCTGCCCACTGCCAGAGGAGCCATCCCTCTTTGGTGTTTACTTTCTTGTGGTGGTGCTGCCATACGCCAACAGCTGCGCTAACCCCATCATCTATGGCTTTCTCTCGTACCGCTTCAAGCAAGGATTCCGGAGAGCAATCCTCAGGCCATCCCGCCGAGTACAAAGCCAAGACATGCCAGCAAGACTCCCAGAGAAGACTGATGATGAGGAGGAAGAGGGAGAGATCAGCAAGATCACCCAGAATGGAAATGACAGGCAGGAACACCCTCTCAGCAGCAGGACAGGGGAAAGCAATGATCAAAAACCACTCCCTGAGGTGTCTGTGGGATGTGAGAAGAGCAACAGGTTGCATGTCAGTTATTTATGATAAAAAGAAAGAGACTGGGACATGGGATCCCATCTAACTTGTGTTACTCCAACTTGATGCAGATGGGAGAGGTTGCTACAAGGAGGGCACTAAAAGCCAAGACTGCTTGAAGATGAAGCTCCCTCCAGGAGCCTGTGGAAAGGTCAAAATATTGTATCTGACTTTGGGAAGGACTCCTGGATCTGAGTGGTACCTGGAGAACTGAGAGGTATTGACAATGCAGAAAGAGGAAGGGCTGCAGGATGATCCACCATCAGACTGCCCAGCTGGGAAGGGAATCAACTATCATTTGACTGTGGCATTACAAGGAAGTCTTCAAAATGGCATATGAAACATATAACTACATCTACTAAAGATTTAGAATGGATATCCCAGCGCTATTATTTCCCTGAAGGAAGACCAGGAATGAAAAATCTCTGCAGCTAAGACATACCAAACAGCCTGAATGGCTGACCTTTCTCTAGCTCTGATTTAGGCAAGGCTTCCCCATCTGCGCTAGACCTGTCTGGAGACTACTCTGACCACCCAAAGATTCCTTTTTGTTTCTTTTATTTTTATATATGGCTGATGAGACTTATGTGGGGGAGCAAATGGAACATTTATTTCCTGAACTCTGTACTTCTCAGAGCTTTCTTGGTGTCTCTGTATTAGAGTGGAAAAGAAGCCAATGAGGCATGGGTCAGCAGCAGAGTTTCTTACAAGAAATGCCCTTTCCCATTTTATTTATTTGTTTCACTTTAAATAAACAAAAAGTCTTGGACTTAAAGACCAACAGGGCAGGACCGCTCTGCGTTTAGGGGAGGAAGAATGCTGTAGATTTGGGTCTCCTGAGAATATACACTAGCATCGAAATGTTCGTGAGACGTATTGATTTCTGTATGGAAGGCTGCTTGGCTAGTACAGAAGATCTAGACAAATATCAGTACTTGGGGGGTTGTTTTTCTCCCTTGTGTGAGGGCTATGTGTGAGGGAGTCATGTTGATATTATGAAGTGATTTGTCTTATGGGGAATGGTTGAGTATTTGGCTCAGGATGGAGGAGAAATGATATGTCTACATGTGTATAAAGAGGACTGCATAAGAAAGTTTGATCCCTAGACTCTGGTCTGAGTGGCACATGAGAGCACAAAACTGGCTATGTAAGCCTTGAAAGTCAGTTTCTTAGCAGGGAGAAGCTGGAAAGAATTTGTACATTACAATTGCATGTTCTGTGGGCACAAGAGTTAGATATGCCCAAATGCAGGCATGTGAGATGTTTGATCCCTAGGTGCCAGGAACTGATTTGACTTTGAGAATGGCTGAACAGATTGAGGAGTCAGTGCTGTGGGGATAGTAGGGGGTGGTTTGAGAACTGACATTAATCTTCCTGTATGTAAGTTTGTGTGTGTGTGTGAGACAGAGTGTGAGTGTAGCTGTGGTGGGTGTATAAATGTGTACAAGTGTACATATGTGTTTCTATAAGCATATATGAATACAAATGATGATGTCTTTACATAATTGTGGGATCTTTAAAAGTAGATTTGTCTGTGTATGTACGTATGTATGAAGGTGTGCGTGCAAGTAGCTGGTTGTATAAGAGTATGAGAGGATGTGTGCTGGTTGGTTGATGTCTGCTTGTGTGCGTCAGTTGGTGGATAGAAGTGGTAGGTGGGCCTGCTAGAGTGTTCAGGCTACAGGAGCAATGATGCATTAATGTGTGGGATGAAGGTCAATCCATCCACTTTGGCTACATTTCTGCAGGATCTGCTGAATGTCACTCCCCATACTTTTAACTTCTTCATAAATGCCGTTGCTAAGTTACAGCTACAAAGAAGACTCCCATGCCAGAGCTCTTGGTGATATCCAGACACTTTTTCTTTTCCATAAGTAGTATAGAGAAATGGGAAAGAAGAGTGAGGGATCCACCATCAGAAAGGCCTCCCTGAGACAAGGAGATGGAGGAGGTGAGGATATAGCCAGCGGGGAGTCAGTGACAAGAGTTGGCTGGGTGGTGGAAAGGTCTCTCATCTCACAGGTCATTTCAAAGAAGGCATGAAGTATGAAGGGATGGTATGAAGGCCTGGTGTGCTGGAGTGGGGTTCAAAAGACGTAGGCCAGGAAGCAGTATGAGCTAGAGAAGCTGAGAACACAGCTAGAGAAGTTCACAGAACCACCTCACAAAAAAGCAAAAGCTGAGATCATTCCAAGAATATATGAGAAGGAACAAGGGCCTGACAGGCAGCAGGAGCACCAAGGGGCATGAATGCAAGAAAGGAGCTCAGCAGAATACCAGTTTGGAGACTGACCCAGACACAACTCAGACCAGAGGGAGGACGGGAAAGGATTGTAAAAACGTGACAGAGCTGAAGAAGCTCAGCTGTGCTCTCAATCATAGAAGCAGCCATCACTTCTCTGATAGAGAGCATACTTTCCTATGGCTCCTCCAAACTCTGCTTTCCTTTCTGAGCCTAGGAGATGGTGTCAAACCATCCATACTTAAAGGCTCAGCCTCAGGAGTCAATACTAAACTATTAATGCTACCACTTACTACTGCTCACCTCTTCTTGCAAAGTGCACTTGCTCTCCTGAGCTTGTAGGCAGGCACATACTGCAAAGTCACCTCATGGGAAAAAGAAAACTTCGAGTGCCTGGTAACCATTTTGTACCCTTTGCTAACTTTTTGTGTCTCCTCTTTCTTCCACCCACACACAAAATCCCCACACTGTGGGCCCTGTTGGGAAAGCAGACAAATTATTCAAAAAAAATGGCATAGACATTCTGCTGGACCAAAAAGGCCTCTTTTATTGCATGGGGAGCTCCCGCAGCATTAAACAGTAGGAAGACCAATAAAGAAATCCCAGCAGAATGAAAACAAATTGCCAGAACTCCTGTATCTATATGAGGCAAGGAAAAATAGAAAGTAAACAGAACAAATAAAAATGGATAGATACAAAAGTGAACAAGACAACACAACAGTTTAAGTGGAGGTCTGTGTTGCTCTTCTTGTAGTCTGCAGCAGAGAGAGGTGAGTGCTGGGCATCACTGGCAGAGAAAAAAAACACAGAAGGAGAGAGAAGAGATGGTATTAGCTGGGGAACCATGTGATGCTGTTGACTAACTAACTAATAACTAATAACTGGGCACAGAAAAATGTTTATGATAGAGAATGAGGACTTTACAGGAAGTGGGAAACAGATAAAAAAGAGTTTTCCATCTCCATTAAGTGTTCTGTATAGCTGCCTAGAGAAGGTGAGGGAGTTCCTACTGCCAACAACATTTATCAGAGATGCTCTCCTTCACCACTGAGGCTTCATTTCACACGCCTTTTCAGCTCCATCTGCTGCAAGCCACCACTCAAGAAACTCCATGGACCATCTGACTTCCTAAAATACTTTTCTACATCTTTGAAAAGCTCAAGCACTGGAATGGCAACACTGAGCAGGTACTCCAACAAAACCTGTACATCTTTTTGGCACACAGAGTCTGAGCCCAAAAGAAAGGCAGCTCTGTAGGGGTGTAATTTGGGGAAAACAAAACATATTCTGGGGACACATGCAAACAATTTGGAGTCTAGTGTAAACAGCTGTTTTAAAAGAGTCACAATCACCACGTTACTCTACTTTTTGATTTCTTCTTCACCCCACTCTAAGGCCCAATTTTCCATGATAAATTTAAAAAAAAAAAAAAAAGAAAAAAAAGAATTATTTTTTATCTGAAATACATAAGGAGAAAAGGAGAAAATGAATACCACCAAATTCTGCAAAGTATGACCACTGATTAAAAAGCTGTTTTTCATAGAAACAGACATTTGGAAATAAGGATGTTACCTCACTGTCTCCTGATCCCCATCTTTCTCCTCAGCTCTGTCTCCATCCTGGTGAATCTTCATTTTTTTCTGTGATAATAGTACTAATCTGAATACTGTTTTATGACACCTTTCCCCCTGCTAATAACAGTGTGGCTGACTCCAGGAAAACCAGGGTCCATGCACAGTGAAATTCTATCTGTGACTAGAACAAATCTGGGGATTTTTTCTAGTCACATGTGGAAATGGATTTTTCTCTCCTGGGTGCAGAGTCACAGAGATAACGGGTTCCATCAAGCCTTGTGCTGCACAAAAGGTTTTATTCCTGTCACGTAGAGATTAGAGCTGCAAGACTAGAAAAGGCTGCAGTGATTCCAGCAGCATTCTGCAAATGTTTGATCATAGTCATCAAAGACATGGAGAGCCTATTCTGCCAGGTGCTGAAATATTTCATATGTACATGTCAGAGTGCTGAAAGCAAATATGGAAAGGCATATGCATGTGATATATATCCATGCTTACACAAATGTTGATATGACTGCATGTGTGTTTGTGTGGGTACATATGACTATATATATTCATGTGTGTGGATGCTTTTAATTTATGTTTATTTACTCCTGTGTAAGACCATATGTGGCCACCCACAGATGCATGTGCCTAGACATGCTGCTACCTCTCAGCCTAAGCACGTATGCAACAACACAGCATGTTCCTCCCCCCTGCTGAAGGCGTACGATAAAACAGGGAACCGACAACTTGACCTTGCAAGCAACTCTCCCCATGCTCAGATCCACCATATATGTACATCCGAGTCCATTCATGCCTGCCCAGCATTGGCATCAGGCAGCTTCAGATCCACTCAGCTTAACCCTTCACCTCAGCTCTTCTGGAATGAAATTGGCAGATCATGGAACAGTGATAGAGGAGAGGCTGCAGTGGCTGCAGAGGAGAGTGTGTTTCCAGGCTGTTACCAACACAGTCCACATCTGATGTCATTTGAATCTTATTATCAGTGAGCAACTGTATCTGCAATCTGCAGGGAAACAGCGGCTCAGTTCAGGCCGAGAAATGTCCAGGCCACATTCTGCTTTAGCTACATATGGCAGTGTGGAAGAAGGAGCTGTGAGGGGCGGGACAGGAAGCAGTTAATCTGTTGTTGAAGTAGAGAAGCCAGTACATAAAAGAGGCAGGGAGATACGAGAAAGGGAAACACCCTTCCAAAGATGTTCCTGGCTCTCCGGAGGATACAACAGAGATCTGAAATGCTTTATCTGCTTGAACAAGTGGAAAATATGCAAATATTTGCTCATGAAACTTGCTGTTCTTTGCCTTCCCAAGCATGAAATATGCAAACGCCACGCAGAAGGCAGCCAGCTCACCCAGACCTCACACTCTGCACGTCATGCACAGACACACACACACATACCCAGCACGTCAATGCAGCCAAAGATATGCGCCTCGTCTGCAGCACATCCTTCTATGCATGACAAACAGGGATGTGTGGGAAGGGAATCTATATGCCTTGACTCACATACAGTGTATACAAAGAAATTTCAAATTATGCCCCCTCAGCATTTCATTTAGAGGTCTTTAATCAGAGCTCCAGTGAAGGGAGTTGCAGAGGGGGATGAAAAAGCTTATCTGTAACCAGTTGACTTCTTGTGCTGAGCCACAGGTACCATCCGTTGCGATTAGCGGTGTTAGCACTGGCAGCCTCCTGCAACCGAGCACCAAGCACAGGGTGCCCCCGGTTTGCAAGCAGTGCCTCCCCAAGGGCCGGCACAAGCCAGGGCTCTGCGGCACCCAGGCGCCCTGCACTGCGCTGATTTTCCTGCAGGGGGGACTCGGCACCCACCGTGGCCGCAGCCCCGCATCTGCGTCCTGCCATCCCCGGCACCGAGCAAGCTCCTCCTGCTCCGCAGGCACATGGAAGGGAGCTGGGGGCGGGCAGACCTCTAGCTGCAAAACTGCAGCAAACTCGTGAGCATATAGACATGTTTTTCCATTCCCTGGGGTTGAGGCATTTCTCTGTCCAGCATCAAAGGTCTGTGAATGCTCCCCAATACTCCTACACACAGAATCACAGAATGGTTGAGGTTGGAAGGGACCTCTGGAGATCATCTGGCCCAACCCTCTTGCTCAAGCAGCATCACGTAGAGTACCTGGCTGCTTACTGGCTGCAGGAATAAGGAATACTGTTAGGCCTTTGTAGCTTTTTCCCTATCTACCATCTCTGTCTTCTTGGAAATCTTGTGTATTTCATGCAAATTCATGGAGCTGGAGAATCCCTACAGAGCTAGGGTATTATGCTTTCAGAAGCATCATGGCTACCACATGGACATGGTCCATTTTCAGAAGAGGTCTGTTGCGGAAAGCACCGAGCTTTGCTACACCAGTGTTAAAAAATGCCTATGCTTTGTAACTTGAGGCCAGGGTGATGAACATGCCCATTTGATTGTGCTAGATAAAATGCACAGACAACGTGGCAGTGCTCTGCCCTGCTGAATGAGTTTAGGACCAGAATGTGGACAGCATTATCAGTTGACGGTGGGACGTCTGTGCCCCAGGCCCATAGAAGCCAGAATGGATCCATTAGCTGGACCTATCCATCACTAGCCCCAAAGTTTCTGTGAATTCTTAAACACTGATTCCCTCTATCTCGCTGTAGAGATCTTGTTTGCTTGGTGAGAAAGCTCAAGCTCTTGTTCCAACCACAGCCCGCCTTTCATAACAGCCCTTATGAGAGTTGAGATGTCCCAAGTAGTGCTGTACTGTTGAAAGTAGCTATGTGCTCCCAGGACAGGGCATGGGGGTATGTTTGGGAGGGGACAACACAGGGATAGAAACTTGCTGATCTAAATCATGTTAGATGGAAGTAGGAGGATATATTCATTTAAAAGCAGATGCTTAGGGAAATGGGACAGAAGAAGGGAACAGATTTGGCTGGTGGTGATTCTTAAGAACTACTTTAAAAATACCATAAAATCACCTGATATCTCCTACCAAACCCAGATGTTAGGCCTAGGTGCGCAGAAGGTAATTAAGTCTCACTAGTTGCAGTAGGGTTAGCACTTGAAGACACGTCAGAGTTTTGGTGGATACTTTCCTTGGTGCATGGGGAGGGGTCTTGTAGGCATGTTCACAAGGTCAGAGTAAGGGGTGGTAGATGTAAGGCTGAAGCTGGGAAGGCTACCTAACAGTGGAGGCTTGAGTTCAGAGAAAGGGCTAGCCTGGATAATAAACCCTTAGCTACAGCACATCAACTGACACAAGTCTCTGAAACAAAATCCATCTGTGTCTAAAAGACTTGTGAGATTTTGGACTAACTCAGTGCTAGAGACTATCAGGTCTAGCAGCAGCTTTGACCTAGCTGTGAGCACGGGTAAACTGCTCTTTCAGTTGCCACTCTGCTACGTGGCATTATGCAGTGCATAGAAAAAAAATGTCAGGGCCGGCTTTGCCAGGCCCTGATCTCTGTGTGAAAAACTCCAGACCGTCAGGCTGACAGAACAGCCTGCAGCAAAAATAAGACATTGTTGGCAGAAATACCCTTAAATTCTGCGGCAGCCTTCACAGAGCCAAGGAATTGGATGTTCCTGGTTGATCCAGGCCCCACATGGGCGGAAGCTATGAGTGAAATGTAGCCACTCCACTGGCTTTCAACCGGCCTGAGCTTTCTCAGAGGTGTACGGGACAGTCTTAACCAGCCCCTTCAGAAATTTTGTATAGTGCTGGCAGTCTGGGTAGCAAGGATTGGCTGTGACACAATCCTCATACATGGATGGCCTTGGAGAGCACAGATTTGAAAAGATATTTTTCCTTAACCCCCCACTCTCCAATTTGGCTTGAATATAAACCAGATACAGCAAAGGGACTCCTGCTGTTACCAAGTAAGTTTGGGGCATCCCAAAACATAGAAGCATGAACATTCACTGCCGCTTTTCAACAGCTCAAGCCCTCCTTCCTATTTGCATATGGGAACACTAGGGAAGTGCTCGTGGACAGCACTCAGCCAAGGTCAAGCAGTAATGGAGAAGAGGAGAGCCCAGAGGAGTACTGCCTGTTTGTTCCCAGCTCCAAACACTTGACAACTCGTGCACTCTCTCCTTTCAAGGGTAGCAATGGCAGTAGCCAACAGCATGAACTTTGCTTCCAGAAGGAATCAGCTGTTGAGCTGAACAAATCATGATCTGGTGCGGGGGGGAGCAGGAGGGAGGGGAGCGAGAGCCAAGCCTGACACAGGCCAGAGCATGGGGGAGGTACTCAGAAAGGCCTCCAAAGCAGGATGGAAAAGACAGTAATTACATAACAACACTTGGCGAGCAGCTGGCTATAGTCAGCTGGGCCCCGCGAGCCCTCCCTCCCCACGGTGCTGACAAGGAGCAGCTGAGGATACGCGTAACTCAGCGCAGGACCCCTCTGGAGGGGTGTGGAGGTAAGAGGCCCACCATTTCGCCTTTCTGTTTGCACCTCTCTGGGAGTTTCAGGACGGAGGGGTGGGAAAGGGGGGAAGGCGGAAGCGGCTCTGACAGAGAACGAGCAGCCAGGAATGAAAAACAAGGGGCTGTTTTCCTGCCTCTCTGGATGTGGACAACACCTTTGTTTGGGAGGAAGTGCCCAGGCTTTGCTAGGGGAGGAGCTGTGAAGGGCGAGCTTGTGGGTGGTTTGGGGGTGGATTTGAGTATGTATAGCAGATCAGGGTGTCCCTATGGGTGCAAGGGGAGCTGTGTGCATACTTACAGAAGGGGAGGAAACAGCAAGGGAATTTCCTTCCTTCTCTGTGCATGGTGGAAGAGGGTAATAGGACACAAGGAGCCACTGAGAGGAACCAAGCTTTATCCCACTGCTTTGCCCGTATGTTTGGGAGGGGAGGGAGGGCATGCAGGAAAGGGAAGGAAATATAGGAGGAGGATGTAGCTGCTTTTGAGCAGGGATTGCAGGAGTCTGATCTGGCCACTGGTTGCTTGGGCTGCCTCCAAGGCAGAGTTTGTGTGATCAGAGAGAACGGAGAGCGCTGAGTACACAAGGTGCCTCCAGGCTTGGGTTATACTTAGAAGTGTGGCTGTCACAGCAAAGCTGAACAGCATACTCAAAGCCCGTGTCCCCCAGCAGTTGGCCAGACAAGCCAAAGCCACCTGCAAATGTGGTACACTGCAAAACATTGCTGGTATGGCTCATTCCCTTCAGGGAACATAGCAATATTACCCTGGCAAAAGTGCTTTTATTGGTGTAAACTGTTGCCCAGATGGACAGTGCCAGAAGTCTTCATACTCTGGTTCCCAGAGGAACCTTGTTCAGCTTGTATGACGCATTCAGAACAAAGCTTTACCCTGGCTCTGGATTGTGGTCGCCATCAGATGGGAAAAAGGCAAAGGCCGTTGAAGAACTGGGCAACAAATGTTTGCTTGATTGTCATCTCCTCAAGATCAGGGCTGAAACGAGGACAACTGCCTTCCCTGCTGCCTATTCTCCTTTGAAAAATTGGTGCAGCCAGAGATAAAGCACAGAGCTTTGGAAAATGGATACAAAAGAAATACGATGCTTGGAGATAAACCATAATCTCTGAGACAAGGCACTACAATAGCTTGATGGGGCAGATATGAGCTCTGTTGACAGTATGAGAGTTTCTGAGTTTTCTGTACCCAGATAATTTACTAGGCAGTAGCAAGAGCACTGACAGATGATGAAATCCTCACCAGCAGCAGGCAGAAGTAGATAATACCATTGATCATGAAAAACTGCTTCTCTCATTTGGAAAGGTTAGCGGGAAGCGTTGCCCAAACTCTTCCTCCTTTCCTTCTTATTTTCCAAACAGGGAAACTGAGGCATAGGGCATACATGAGTCTTGCTTTGGGCTATATTGTGTGTCAGTGCTGGAGCCCTCATGGGAACTGATGAGCGCTGCAGTGAATTTTGTGGACCTCTCCCAGCTCCAGCTGGGAGGCATGTTCACTCCATGTTCATTGAACTGCAGGCTCACAGGCAGCCTGAGAATATCTCCAGGCCTCCCAACCCCCATTTCTCCTTTCCCCTATGTGTTCACAGCACATATTTTCCCAGACTTTTCCGCTCACTTCTCCAGTGTTGCTGGGGTCCTGCCAAGCACCAACCACTCTGGGAAGCAGGGAGAAAGAGAAGGGAAAAAAAAAAAAAAGAAAAAAGCAAGCACGTATACACAGACGCAAAACCCATTTTTTCCCTCAGGAATTTAACAGCCTTCTCTAGCTTCCTTCTGAACATACTGGAGACACAGTGCTGAGTTGGCACTTCTGGCTTCCATAGAAGAGAACTATGGCTAGCCCAGCCTCCCCTCTGCCTCCCAAAGACAAAAGTACACCCCCAAAGAGTATAGGTTCTCAAATCAGGTTTTGCTGCAGCATAATACTCTCCAAACCCTCTTCCCACTTGATTCTGCAGTGTGAGGAATGTCCCCTGGTTCCCCCCACGCTGTTCTTCCATACAAAATGCCATCTATTCTTAGATTCCAGCATCACCATATATCCCTGGCCCTGATGACACAAGTAGCTTGACTTGGCAGCAGACTGGGATGAAGACCATGGTCATAGTTTGCTTTAGAGCCTCAGCTTTACTGGAAGGCAATTCCCTGCAGTGAGACTGAGTTCCAGGCCAGGCACACTCCTCCAGGGAGGTAACTGGGAGTTGAAGCATGCCAAAGTGCAAGGGTTGCAGCTCTGCCCAGGGAGGGAGGATAAACAGAGAAGGGAAAAGCTGACGGCTCTCCCATCTGTCAGGAAACCCTGCAAGAAATGCCATGGCTGGGAAAAAAAGAAAAAAGAAAAAAGAAAAAAGAAAAAAGAAAAAAGAAAAAAAAAAGGCATGGGGCACACAAAAGAAATTTTGCAGAAGTGAATGAAAGATGAAGAATCACAGAAGTCTAGGGATAATGACTGGAACTGATGGAAGGAGAACAAAGGAAACTAAATGAGGGGCAAGAGACACAACATAGGGAACTAGCAGTGAGGCCAGTGTCCCAGATCACCTGAAAGAAGTACCATCTCCTGTCCCTTACACCCCACCTTGCCCATCCTGACATGTTCAGTCTAAGGCACAACCATGTTGCTTGCCTGCCTCCTGCACAGAGTGCAGTCTGTTCTGCCTGCATTTTGTTGCCCCGAGCTAGACTGTTCAGAAGGAAAAGGGAAGATTAAATATATATATAAAGAAAAGGAACTCCCTAGGAAAGAGTTAAAAGGCTGAAACCCAAGCCGTTTTCAATGGAGTGCGCCCAAAGCCAGGGAGGAGAAGGGAGGGAGAGGAGAGGGGAGGGAGCAGGTCCAAGCTGAGCTTGTGCACCCAGCCAGCACTCAGCAGTTCCTGTGCCAAGAGTCAGCTCTCTCTTAAAGCCATGGGCCTGGGGGCCGGCTTTGTAGGCGGAGGGGAGCCAGGGAGCAGGGGCTGGCGAACACACAGGGGAGTCCCTCAGCCTCCAGGGTGAGCTGCCACGTTGCACGGGGGTGCAGGCAAAGGGAAGTGGGGGGCAGAGGCTGGGAGAGGGGCGCTCTGGGCTTGTTTACGTGTCTGTCTCTCCTACACATACCTCTCTGCATTCTGCCTGCTATGCTCTTAGCTTCCTTCCCCCTCCACAGCAGAGCGACTGCCCTCTATTTTTTTTTCCTCCAAAGGCCCAGTGTTACTCGCTGTTTGACAGTTCCTTTGGGGAAGGTGCTGCGGATTGATTCTGCTCCTGAGACAGAAAGAAAAAGGAAACTCACCCTGGGTGGGGGGGACTGAAAAACAGAGAGAGAAGTGATTTGGTTGTGGGGAAATTAGGAGGTTGAAGTTAGTTTTCTATCTCACAGCGGAAGGGAGCTCTCTGCAGAGAGGTCAGACCCCAGCTGGAGCGGTTGGATTAACTCCTATGAAGAGCTGATATGAAATGTTTGAAGGTCCCAATGTGTTTTTAAGAGTCCTCCCCACAGATTCAATAACCAATCAGAATATTTTTGTTAAAAAGGGCTGTGTGGCTTGCCATCTCTCCTTCTTCTATCCCAATATGAGGTCTGAATCTCGAGATGGCTCCAGTGGTCTGCCTGATGGCAGGTTTTGAGGATCAAGCCTTCTTCCAGAGTCGACATTTAGCCTCCGTTGGTCTAGACTAAAGAGTGTGGAATATCCTCTTGGGCTGTGTGGTTGCTGATCAGGTTGCAACCTTGAAGCTTCAGGGAAATCAAGCATGCAACTGCTTCCACAAGGGAGGGAGTTGTCCACAAGTCAATTCCATTTTCATCCCACCATGGACTTCAGCTGCCAAGAAATGTTTTTCCTTGTTAGTCTCTCCTCTGTTTTTCTAATGTCTCATTTTGGTACTTCCTTCTATTTTCCCAGGTCATCATGGAAATAATTTGCCTGCACACATCCTTGGCCTTCCTTGTCCTCCCTCTTATTGTGCTTGGGGCACCCACTGATGAGCCCAGCCTCACAGAACAAACTCCAGGTGCTTGCAAGCGCTGTTGTGATCCACTGGAATCCTCCGCAGACACCCCACCACTCTCTCCCAGTCACCACCACTTGCCCTACCCAATGCCAGAGGTCCGTCCATATATCAACATCACCATACTGAAGGGTAAGTGCTGTGCTTGGCTGCACACTGCTGAGGGGATCAGAACTTAAGGATCAGCGGCACTGTGCTGGAGGCAATAGCTGGGTTGCTGGCATCCTAGTTAACCTGACAGACTGCCAGATTCCATCCTGAAGGGTATGTCAATACACACTTTGCCAAGGGCCCAGTGATTTTGTGCCATGACCAAGTGTAGCCTAGAGGAGGAAAAGAGTGCATATCTTTGCTGTGACTTCTGTGTCTCAGGAAGGCGTTTGCCACCAGCTCTTCCTCCTTGCTAGCAGAGAAGTTGCAGTGGAGGCCTCTTGCCAGGTTGGCAGGCTGCTTTCCTTGCCTCAGACTTCCAGTGTGTAATGACTAAAGGAAGGAATGGCCTCTACTGAGCTAAAAAGTATGCAGGCTTGGAGGGAAGAAAGTGGTTCCAGGTATGACTATGGGGAAGCCGTCTCTGACTTCACAGGTCACGTGCAGCTATGGGAGGGAGGGGAACAAGAAAAGGCAGCAGATATTTAGATGTACTACCAGGCTAACTGCCAGTGACACCCAGCTTGTTCCACCCTGTGTCTGGTTTGGCTCAAGGGAAAATGCTCCCTATTTTAGAGCAGCTCCTCCTTTGAGTTTCCACATTCTTTCTGCCTTTGCTGTGGGCAAAGTCTGTTTCCAGCAGGACCCCACACCACTCAATCAGTCTGTGGTTCCTCTGGACTGGCTGGGCAGATGTTCCCGCTTTCTCATGCCATTCTGGAAATAGCTGAAATTTATCAAAGCTCAGAAATGCATTCAGCGGCAGATGGAGACCTAGAGTAGGGTGAGGTGTTGCAGGGGGAACTGTGCACCAGCAGTTTTACAAAGCCGTGCAAAGGAAGAAGGGCAGAAGGGCAATCAAGCACAAATTCGGGATGCTGTCACTTGTGCTGGAGGCTGTTCTGATCCCTGTCTCCTTTCTACACATAAAGTACATTCTTGGGCTGTTCTCTGTGTGTACTGCTACCTGCCCTTAATATAGGGACATAACAGCCAATGCACCAGCTCCAAGGTAGAATTGCAGAATTATATATACAAGGGGACCAAATGGTGCTGGTTTTGTCACACTACCAGTCTTCTAACCTGCACTTCACCATCTGCTAAGTCTAGCTTATGTATTCTCTCTCTGACCTCACTCTTTGTCATTCTCTGCTTACACTTGTCCATAGACATCAATGCTTTGCCCCCTTCCTCAGCCTACAAGAACTGTGTTCCCACTAAGTGGATAACTATGTCATGGGAGATGTGTGTAGGAGGATAGGCCCTGGGGCGAGCATAAGGGAATGTGGAGGAGGAGAAGAGTCCAAGAGCTCCAACAGTGCTTTACAGTGTGTACTCTGTTTCGAGGTGGAATTACCTAGGGAGAGGTCCTTGTTCCTCTGAAAATATTGTATCGTGGTCAGCAGGAGGTTAGCAAGAAAAGAGCCCCTAGTCATACCCAAAGCCCAATACCCATGACTCTCTTCCCATAAGATACTATGTTATTATGACCCTTAGGAGCATTCCTTCTTCTAGCATTGACCCATCCTTGAGCAATTCTCCATCTCTGCTGTGCAGTCTCACTGCCACTTCCACTTTTTCTGGTAATACATGGGGAATATGTTCTCTGCTTTCTCTTGTAGGAGACAAAGGAGACCGAGGAGAGCCTGGACTGCCAGGAAAATGGGGCAAAGAAGGGCCACGAGGTGAACGGGGTGCCCAAGGCCAGAAAGGCAGCAAAGGACAGATGGGCACAGCAGGGGACCCCTGCAAGCATCAGTATGCTGCGTTCTCTGTGGGTCGCAAGAAGGCACTGCACAGCAGCGAGGGCTACCAGGTCTTGATCTTTGACACGGTCTTTGTCAACCTCTACAGCCACTTTGACATGTTCAATGGCAAGTTCTACTGCTATGTAGGAGGTTTTTACTACTTCAGCCTCAATGTCCACACCTGGAACTTCAAGGAGACCTATATGCACATCATGCACAATGAAGAAGAGGCAGTCATCTTGTATGCCCAGCCCAGTGACCGCAGCATCATGCAGAGCCAGAGCCTCATGCTGGAGCTGCAGGAAAACGATGAGGTCTGGGTGCGGCTCTACAAGCGGGAGCGGGAAAATGCCATTTACAGTGATGATGTTGATGTGTACATCACCTTCAGCGGGTACCTGGTCAAACCCAGCCTTGACTAACTGCCCTTTGGTGCCTCCTGGGCCTCTTTGGGCTTTTTCTTCTTCCTCTCACTTTCTCTTTACCACCCACAGTCACTGCAAACCACTTGGAAATGGGCCTGTCAAGTCTCAGGCACTGAGTATGAGACTTGCCACACTGGCTACCACCTCATGCTCCCATCTCTCTTGCAGCAAGGCCTGTATCTGTGCATTGCTGTCTCTTACCCCCTTGCCTCATTACCGCATCTGAGTTTATTGGTTTGTTCTATAAACTGCCAACAAGCTGTAGCTGGCACATGGGATCCTGGAGCAGGAGGGATACTAAATGCAGTTCCTAGGAATGGTCCCTCTTTGGAATATCATGCACAAAGAACTACTTTAGAAAGGGTTAGAAAGTTTCCACTGCTTAGGCGTATCAGGATTCTCTGTCCTGATTGGATGTGTTAGTTCTGCAGCCTGCAACATGATTCTACTGTCAGCTCTCCTGCCTATAAACAGGCTGGAGCCTGTTTCCCCCTGTAGCATGAAGAAAATATAGGACTGGTGGAAGATACATACTATCTTTCCAAACAGGGGACAGATGACCTTCCAAAGTATGTAACTGACTTGCCTTAGACACCAGTTTGCATCACAGAGTCTTCAGGTTACAGCTCAGAATTCTGGGTTTTGTGACCCTTCCCCAGCTTAGATTGGATATAAGATTTAGACCTGGTAGAATAGTCTTCTGCTATGAGGCCTGGAAGGATAGTCTTCTACTCTGTCAGATCTAGCTTTTCTAAGAGGGAAGGGACAAGACCCTCAGCCAGACCCTGCAGAGGCTTCTGTCCTCTGAATCAGTAGAATCTGCTTCTTTATCATCTTTAAGGATCCTAAGTGCAGAATGAAAGAGTGAGAGAGAACCTATACAAACTTTCCCAAAGCATGGCTCAATTACATTTTCCCAGCTTGGGGAAAGCCTAGCATATCCCTTTCCTAAGAACATATCGTGCACCAGATTCTGCTGTCCTCTCTGGTGGAAGTGCATCCATGCTTTTCCAGTGATGTCAGCAATTATCCCTAATATGTGCAGATGTGAAGGGAGAATTTAGGCAGGACTGTGACCCCTATATGCCATCAGATCAATCTTACTGAAGGTGGTTCTTCTGTGTCACTATAGAAGGACATCTGTTTCAGGACCTATTGCAGTTAAACTATAGTTTTCAAACATGGGCAAGTTTGACACCTTCTTGCCTCTGTGAGGGAAAAGAGGTGGGGGCAAAATGGGCAAAATGGTAGCATGAAAAGAGGTGAGACTTCAGCAGCTTGCCCCAGTATTAAAAACATCCCTGACATCTCTTCTTTGCCCTTTTCTGGCAACCTCATCATAATAATTAGGTTAAGTGTGTTGCTAAAACAAATCCTCACTCTTCTTGTCAGGTTGGAGAGCTGACTGGAATGAATGCCAGTAGTAGGATTTGATAGTGAAGGTCTCATGCTGCTTTTGCTCACATTCGCTTGGGGTTGTTGCAGTGTTGGAGGGGAGCAGATGAGGCCGACTCAGCACTTTGGAAAACCTACTTCCACGTGCTCTGATACTGCTGCAAACAACAGTGCAAGGGTTGTCTCTATTGAGTCTCAGGACAGGACAAGCAGGAGAAACTATTTCTCCTCTGTCCATAACTAATAATGAAATCTTCTGACTTAACTGGCTTCTGTGGTCTCATGATTAACCATGGTCTCTACCTATAATATCTGGGACTACCAGAACTCTCCCAACAGAAATATATATCAAATTATTTTACAGGATGAGATCAGGTACACTCTTCCCAGGATGGCAAAAGCACATAGATACAGGAAAAATATTAAAAATGAACTTGAGAGAATTGCAGGCCATTTTCTCTCTTGTGGTGATTTCTAATCCTGCCTGCATTGCTAAGGAAGTTGTACAGACTGGAATGAGTTTCAGAATCTTTGTGTCACTGATCCTCATCACCATTCTTATTTGGACTGTGGGTATAAATATAAGGTTCATCTGAGGCAGAACTGGGTCTTCCCTGGTGAACCATGTGGTGATAGGATCATGGGAACAGAAGGGGTCTGAGTTTCTTCCTCTCCACTGGCAGATGGGGTATGTGGAATTGCTCAGAGACAATTTTCAGGCAGTAGAGAGGAAGCAACATGCTGGAGGTGATGTTCAGGACCAAATTTATTTATTTCTTCCTGAGCTGCAGGCTACAAACTCAGATATGTATTTACAGTGTGCAGTGCCCCCCTGTCTCCAAGAGCAGAAACAAGCCTTTCTAACACTGAATAATCAGTCCAAACTACTCTGTTCCTCCTTTCCCATGTGTTTTTCAAGTGTCAGTGACAAATCTGTGGCTCATGTGCTGCTTATGAGCCAGATGGTGCCTGATGTGCATGGGAGAGGATGGCAGGGGGACCAAAGGATATGCTTACCAGGTTTCTTGGTGCTAAACAAGATGGCAATCCCTTGGTGCTAAATCAGTTTTCAAGAGTTTTGGGTGCTTTCTGGAAGGTATAGTAGGTTGAGTTGTAATGTACTGTGGAATTAATGGTGCTTCAATGTGACAAAAACATACTCAAAAAACTTTTGTGTATATATATATATATATATTCAATGTTATTAAACCTTTCTTCTTTGTTTTGCACTTTGACTTGCACTTTTCCCTCCTTCTTTCTGGGAAGGATTTAAGAAAATTGAGGGAAAGTTTCTTTAAAATTACCAAAAAATCAGGGAGACAAAATACACTGTAGTACACTCCAAGTATTTAAGTAATTTCATTGAGGAAGGCTGGGGCGAGATTGGACACCTTTTGAGAGGCACCAGATCCTTTATCTTCTGAAAAAAAAAATGGCACAGCTTTCTTATGGATGCTTAGTAAACAAAATGAGAGAGCCTTCCTTGTGTTTTTTTTTCTTCTGTTTTCTCTGTCAAGAGGTAAAGCTAGGAAGCATAACCTTAGTAGAGTGTCTGGTAGTTCAGGAGTTAAACTGGACACGCTTCCTGGAAAAGTATGTGATGAGAACGGCTTAAGGTTTAGATGAGATATAAAGCCAAGTAGTGAATGCACATAAATTTGGGGGTATGAGAAGACTTGGTGGTCAGTGGGGGAGTGGAGACTTAGAGTTTTGGTTGGAAGATAAGAGAGTGGGTAAAGTCCTGAGGATAGACAGGAGAACTACTGGAGGTCTCCTTGTAGGACAAAGAGGTAAGTGAGGTTTCACACAAGGTCCTTGAAGTTTGCACTGAGTGAACCAGCACTCCTATTGAAGTGGAGAAGTGGACAAGAAAAGGCCCATATATGGCCTCAATATTCTGAGTTTTACTCATCTTCAAACATCTCCTTTGCTTTGTTGTGTGCCAGATACATATTTGCTAAGCATTAGAAAGCAAAAACACATTGTCTCTACTCCTCTTTGATCCCATGTCAGGCCCAGAGCTAAGGAACACATATCTGAGTACATAAATTCCTGAATATCTGATAATTCAGCAGTCCTGAGCCCACCTTCTGCATGCTTTCTATTCTATCTGATCAAGGAGATAGAAATATGTTCTGGAGAAGTGCAGTGATTGTGCCTGTGTGTGTTCCTGGTCCATTGAGGTGAGATGCTGGTAGATCAGAGGTATTTTTGTCACACTTGCAAGAGATGAAAAGAAATGAGGGAATGGCAGGTGTACCATATAGAGAAGTTTTCTATGATACAGACTTTCAGCCAGCCCTCTTGGAGGGGAAAATGCAAACAGCAGAGGATGTTGGGTCAAGTCATTTCAGTCCAACATGCACAAATCCCTGATAGGGATCTACAGCAAGTGACATCATCACCATCACACCATAGAGGCTGACTGGGGAGTCACTATGGGTGAAGATCAGCTCAGGTAAGGTGGACCCTGCAGTACTGTTAAGCAACAGCACCCCTATCAATAGGATCAAAAAAAAATGTTCTATGCAGGCATGTTGAGTTTTGACTCAAGGCCCTGTCTGGCGTGGAGGAAGTGCTGCTGGCTATTGACATTCACTGTTTTTCATAGTGATGGGCCTAGAGGAGGATCGGTATCCCCACATATTGCTAAGTCATCAAACCTAGTGCTGTCAGTCCACCTCTGTATGTGTCAATACCTCTTGATCTCCAGACACCTCTGGGCCTGTGGATTTCCACACCTGCTTACAGGTATCCACACACTAGAGTTTTTGCAGAGTGATGGGAGCCCTCCATATTTCTTGCTTGCCACAGGCATTGGGAACTTTTGCTCTCGGACCCTTGTTCCTCTTGGAATCCATCAAAGGGCATCAACAGTGAGTGCTTGCTCTCAAGACTGAACCCTATTGATGCCTGTCTATTGATGCTTGAACTTCACCAGTGCAAGATGGATTCCTGAAGCAAAGCTCTGTATGCCTTGGCATACAAGGCAGACATTGATGGCACTAAATTTTGAGAGCACTTACTATCAATCTCCTTTGATAGCTTTGAGGAAAACATCTCGAGAGAGAAAACCACAGATCCTTCTCCTGAGCCAGAGGAGGAGGGAGGGAGGGAGGGAAGCCTCTGTATAGTCACTGGTAGCACCTAACACCAAGTGTAGAGATGCCTTTAAGTAGGTATGGAAATCCACCAGCCTCAATGCCTCTGGAGATCAAGAGGTATCAACATGTATGGAGCAGGATCAAGAGCTCTGAGTGGGCTATCCTAGTCGTATGTTGGCAAATCCAACTGTCAGCACAAAAAACTGTTAATGTCAATAGTCAGCGGCACTGACTAGTCAGCGTAGAGGTACTGATACGTGCTGAGAGGGATTGCTAGCTCTGGGTGTGGTGTCCTAGCAATACATCAGCAGCAGCTGATACTCCTCAAGGCCCATCACTATGAAAAATGGTCAATGCTAATAGTCCACAGCATTTCCCAAAAGCAGGATGGGTCCCTGAATCAAAGGGATGCATGCCTGCAGAGAACAAGTGGATTTGGTGGCTATCAATAGGGTTTAATATCAATATATCGAAGGATAGGCCCCAGCCAATCTCTGCATGCCTGTGCAGAATGAGCAACTTGGGGGGCTATAAATGAGGTTCAACATATCAATATTAAACCCCGCTGATAGGTCCCCATATCCCTTGTTCTCCTCAGACATGCAGAGCTTCAGCTCAGAGATCCCTCTTACTCTAGGGAAGTGTTGCTGACTTTTGACATCGACCATTTTTCATAGTGATGGACCTCGAGGAGGATCATTTTCCCAACGTATCACAGGGTGTCACACCCAGAGCTGCCTATCCCTCTCGGTACCCGTTGATACCTCTCAATCTCCGGACCTGTAGCTTTTCATACTTGATTACTGGAATCCATACACTATGTGCCAAGAGTTACTAGTGACTGCTGGGAGCCCTCCGTACCTCTCACTCTCACGCAGATTCCAGTATGCATACTAGTGTGCAGAGTTATGCAGGGCAGGGGCACAGGGAGGCAGGAGCTGGCTCTGCATCTCCTTCAGTCCTGGCCAGACTTTCTTATAGGTATGGCATTCAGGGAAGGGACTCAAGGCCACTGTGTAGATTCTGACCCATGTCATGGGATATTTTGCTAGGAGCACTGTTCCTGAGGCTTCATTTCTGTGATATTGTGCGTTCCCCCTTTTCCAGCTTGCTCTCCCTCCTTCCCTTCCACATAATCCAGGCAGCCTACTTCATTTAACCTTCTGCCTTGCTTATAAACCAGAGGCAGGGCTGGAGCACGAGTAATACAGCACTGCAGCCAGCAATGCTCATCACAGCAAGCACAACCTCAGCTGCATATTGCGGCCAGACTCTATCAGTAGCTTAAAGGTACCCTAGTTCCTCTCTTATGATGCTCCCTATCTTACGGCTGTGCAGGATCCAGTGTTGGGCCCAATGGGCTAGTTGCAGACCCTGTCCATGGCTACCTGAGAGAAGGGGTACAAATGCATTACTGAATGTAGGAACCAGGCTGTGAAGATTGCACGGCCCTCCCCTGACCACTGTGAGAAAAGGAACGTTTGCTCGGCCATGCCAGGCTTCAGAGACCAGTGCAAAGCTGTGCCGCTATCACGCCCACACGTGTAAACACATAACCCACCGCGTATGGACATCTCTCGCCTTCCTCCCAACGGAAACAGATGCCCTTTGCAAGCCTGGCTTGCTCTGAAGATGTTATCAGGAGGTGGGTAAAGAGAGGCTGAGGCTGAGGCAGTAGACCTCCTTTGTACATGTATAGCTCCTTTGCATGTGCTTTATCCACCCCTCCTCTACATCAGCCCTCTGTGATCTCTCCCCCCTCAGTTACACCACAGTCAGTAGCAGGGCAGAAGATTCAAGTTAAAGGCTTCTGACACCTTCTCAACCCACAGGCCAGTCCTCTCTCTTCAGTGTGTGTCACAACTCACAAATGACCAGAGAATTGCAGAATTTCACACCTTTCTTGCAACTACTAAAATAGGTGGGAGAAGGGAAACTATGAGGAGTAGGAGACTACTCATATACTGTGGGAAGGCTGAGAATCCAGCTTTGGCTGAGGGACAGCTGAGTGTGCACTTTAACCCATTTGCCTCTGTCCCTTCAGGAAAAACAAGGCTGGCATGCATCAATCTAAAAATGCCAAGGACCTTTGACTGTAAGGAAGCCCAGGCAATGCAAATTTCAGTGCATGAAGGAGCTGGGAGATGAGCCCAAGCCTCACTGGTTGTTCCTGACGTTAGTAGCAATGCCTCGAAGAAGCTGGGGAAGAGAATGCCCCAGCAGGATGAAAGAGGACAACAGGCCCATCTCACTGACACCTATCCTGCATTTTTTTACGTTTTCTGTGTACCCATCTTTAAAGCCCTGCCTGAATTCCAGATGTTTGCCATACCAATGTCTTCATGCAAGGCTAACCTTAGAAGCAACAGTGCAGGAATTTTCTATTGCTCAGTCCTCCTCCATTCTCCTTTACATAAGGCTCCATGGCAATGGAAGAGCAAAGTGACAGCAGAGGAGGCTCCTTTTGACTTAGCTATAAAAAAAAAGGCATGCATGTTTCATCAGGTGAGTAGCACTCACTTCATTCTTATGTTCAGTCCACACTTACATTTCTAGGCTTATGGCATTTTCTCATTTGCCAAATTTTTTCCACCTGTCCTTGATTCTACTTTTAAAGAAGTGGAATTGAACAGAATATTAGAAAGACTTCCCAAGCAACAAAGCCATGTCCGCTATAAACTTATGCAGCAGTTTAGTAGATCTTTTGGTCCTAGGGCCCACAGATGTGCTGCTCCACACATACTCCAAAATGCCACCCACACCTTCACTTCACACTGACTTCCACTTCTCTCTCCCTGTGGTACTTTGGCCTCATTGTGTGCCTCTTAGAAGACTTCCACTGGTTGTTATTATTGGACCACATTTCAAGCTTGGCTCTCAAAGGGTTTGAAATGTTTTTAGGATTTTGCATTCTTCATGATATTTCAGAGTCTGAGGCAGTCCCAAGAGCCCAGAGGATGCTTCCTCCTTCATCCCTGCCAATAACCCTGCCAGCTGTGGAGGGAGAACAGTTATGTCTTCATTGCAATTGGTAGGCAGGGACAGCGGCTCGTTGGATCATCACATGATTTTCTTGTCCTGCAAGGTGGCAATCCGATTTCTAGGGAAATTAATAAATAGCTTTGCCTTCTGTTTTCTGCAGGGCTTTTTTTTTTTTCCACTCTCCCCCACTTTATACTACAATGCCAGCTTTAATCACCATTGAAAAACGTTATGCAGAGAGGTCTCTCGGTATAAAGCACGGGGGAAACAGTGGGAGGGGTCAGGTGAGGACTGAGAAGGGCGAGAGGAAAAGGTCAGTGACGCAAGCCTAGAGCAATGACTCTCTTCAGCTGAACTGCTCAGCTCGGCTGTTTGACCGTGGCAGGCTATTTTTTTCTAAGCAGTAATTCACACATCTGGGGACCACAGCTCCTTCCACCGCCCACGCTCTTCCTCCCCTTCATGGGGGCTGAGCCTGGGGCCAAGGGAGTGAGGGAAAGGAAGGAGAGAGAGTTACTGCATGAAACTGCCAGCATCACTTCCAAGGACAGAGGAAAACAAATAAAGCAGCAGCCCTTTTCTCAGCCAGATTACCTTTGGCTGCTGTGTCCCTTGATAAAGAACCTGCTGCCTGCAAAAGAGATGGAGGGAGGAGAAAGGAAGGGGATCATACAAGCACTGGGGAAATATATTGACACTATTGTCCTCAAAACATAAAAGCAACAGTGCTTCCCTTAGTTTCCCTTAGAACTAAGCTATCATCTGAGCAGACCAGAGATAAGGGAAGGGACCCTGGTGCCTCTCAATGTGTGTCAGTCTTAGCCTGTTTTCAGGGTAAATACCGAGGTGGAGCAAATCTGGCCGTGGGTCGACCTCAGCGTTTTCCTAGTCAGCTGTGCCATTCTGTCTGTGTACACAGGTGCAGCAAGAGGATATTTTCCCCAGACTTTCTCCACATCCTGTTCCCAACTGTGTGGCACTGCACCATGATGAAAACAGTCCTCCAGCCCAATGCTGGCACTGAAGGCTGTAACTGCATTTCTGAGTTGCAGGGAGAGTGTAAACTACTCCCCTCCTCTTTTTTTTTTTTTTTTTTTAATTTTTTTAAGAGTATTACTAATCAATGGGAGTTTCAAACTTTTCAAAATAAATCATCATCAAACATTTTAAAACAAAATCACCAATATAATAGCTCCCATCCTAAAACTGCTCAGACGTAAAAAT
>JAVCKT010003592.1:15597-25677 GCA_032273925.1 Rhynchotus rufescens
TTCCTTTTCCCATCAGCTTCTCAAGATGCAATTATCTCTTCTCTAAAAAGAGTGATGATATGTCTGCTTATATGTCCTCACAGCTGATAAAAATTGTTCTAGAAATGCTTTTACGGTAGTAAGGCCCAAATCCAAACACCTTGCTGAATACCTGTCTGTTTTATTGAATAAAACCCTCTTATTCTATCTTTTGTTTCACTGAAGTCAATAGGAGGATCTTACCTCTTATTTACATTTATTTAAACATAAAGTGTTTTACTAAAACATGAATCTTATTCTGAAACCAAGAGAAAGGAAAACACTGGAGTTCCCCAAACATATATTTATATCTGCAGGTCTACATATATTTTTAAGCCTTTCTATTCCCTTCCAGAACAAATATTTTTAAATCTTGTCTAAACTGAGGAATGAATGACAGGGCACAGCAGGATTTGTGCTTGTTCTGCAATAGCAATGCACTCAAATGAGAACGTATGGTATATAAAACACCAAAACCACCTATATATTTCTATACTTCCTATATAGAAGCAGTTCCTCCTTTCTCCTGATCAAAACTTTCTGCAGACATCCCTTTAGAGTTATTTTTTCACTTTCTCAAACTTAATATGCCCTTGCTTTTTGTCACCTTAACAAGTGGTAGAGAATAGAATTATAAAAATATAAGATTTTTCAACACCCTTCATTACAAGTCTGTCTTCGGAAAATAGTTCTTTCCCTCATCTTCTTGGTTGTAAATTAGAATTTTAAGTTAAAGCATGAAAGACCATTGACAGGACAATCATAGAGACTGTAGTTAACTTTATTCTCACAATACTTTCTCCAGTAGCATAAAGTATTTACTGTAAAAAATATAATCTATTCTATCTGTATATAAAGAAAAAAAAAGGAATAGTAATAGTAATAATAATAAAAAGATGCGATGACTGGTTGTTTATCCAAGAAAAAGTACCCCTTAATTTTCTTTCTGGAGCCAAATGGTTGCAGATTGTAGTACATGACAACTGGATTTCTTTGTCTGCTACACCACAGCCTCTGATCTCAGGAAAGTTTCCAAATACCACAAACTAACATTTAAATTCTGCCTAAGTCCAAAATTGTGACCTTCAAAACCTACTGCTCAGCTGCTGCCAAGGCTGGGGCACATGCTCAGATCGAGTGATTATCTCCCACGTCCTAAGTCATAACTGGAATTGGGCTCTGTGTGAAATATAAAAGACCTTTCCTTTGGAAAAAAATCTGATTTTTTTTTTCTGAAAAAATTCTGAAAATTCTCCTTTGGAGGAAAAATTATAAGCTTCCTTCCTTCCTTCCTTCCTTCCTTCCTTCCTTCCTTCCTTCCTTCCTTCCTTCCTTCCTTCCTTCCTTCCTTCCTCCCTCCCTCCCTCCCTCCCTTCTGTTTTTTTTTAAATGAACTAGAGGAAAAGCTCTGCCTCGTTCAATGATTAACATCTAGAGCTCTCATCCTAAAGCAAAATACATCATTCTCTAAAAATATCTAAATAAATATTCAAGATGTGGTGGACCTCTTATTCATTATTTCTATCAAATGGCCAAACAGCTCATTCCTGCGGGCAGTTGGCAGGAATGTGTTTACTTTTCATTAACTGGGTGTCCACATCATATTCCCTTTTCCACTCAAAGACTTTGCCTTCATAAAGATCCTGCTGGCTGGATTCATGTAATACTTGTATTCCTGTATCGGGAGTAAAACATATAAATATTGTCTTTAAGCCTGATTCTCATCTGCATTACATAGGTAAACAGTTAGAAATTAATAATATTTCCAGAAAACAATAAGGAAGGAAGTAGTTCATGACAATGACATTTACAAAAGGGTTTAATTTAGTGTGAAATATATATAAATACACACACAAATCTCCAAATCAAAGTTATATGGCAAAAAGAATAGTGTATATATAGTAGTTAGTTGCTTATCAAATTAACTTCACTGTTTTAAAAAATTACTTTGCATATATTCTTTAATAATAAGCAATAATATTTTATTATAGGTGCATTTATATGATACATTACTAGGAATGTTTTGTCTTCTGAGTTCTTTTAATGAGGAAACAATTTTAAAATGTTGGAAATAGGAGAGAAATAGTTTCAATTGTTAACATAAAAAGAAAAGCCATTTCTCTAACACACAGAAATACTATGTAAACAGAAAACTAATGTCATAGACATAGAAAAAAATCATTTCTAGAGGAAAAAGCTCAGGAGATGATCAAAAAATCCATTTTTGATGTTGTTCAGCACAGCAAAATGCTAAGGAGCATGAGTAAATCTGTCTTGCAGTTTCAGAGCATTTAATTGAGTAGTGTATTTTGAAATAAAGTAACAGGTTTCAAATGAGGAACTACGCAAAGTGTTTTGAAGGACTGAACTACATCAATAATATCATCCCAGTTTTTCTCTGGAAAATTTCACTGTTTGTTCTGAGCAAAAGTATTTCACATAAGAAGTCTACTCTTATTTCTCCCTTTCTCTCCTTTATATACTCATTTCTTCTCAGACTAAAAAAATTGTTATCCATTTTCCCTCCCAGATTCTCGGCCATCTCTTTCCTATCCTATCATTTGATCTGTTACTGACATCTTCAATCATTGCTTAAGCACAGAGCTTCTATTTCTTTTGAACCCTAAATTGAAAATAAGGTAAAGTTCAGATTGGACTTTGGCAAAGTACTTGCTTTGTTAGAAGTTAATTCTGAATCTTCTAGTAGTCTAACTGGGGTTGTTTTTTCTTTCTCATTCTTCCCCTTTTCCATCCCTTCCTAGATGTAAGTCAGGTTATGAGGGAAACTGCTTTAAAATTCATACTTGTAACATATCTAAAGGTAAGTAAATAATAAACACTTTTTATCTCACAATGTTTCCAAGTGTCCTCTCTATTGAAGAAAATATTTGAAATTCTGTTAATACAATTTCACAGTTTGCTGTTTCTCTACGAAGTCAGAGAAACCTATTCATGTCTCTTTAACATGCACAAAACTCTTAAGTCATGAGCACCCCTTCCCAGAGCTTTCTTCATTCCACATGTTCATGATCCCTTGGGAGACTGCAGCAGGAATATATGTTTTAGAAGTGAGGTAATTGCAGGAGTCATTTCAGCCACAAAATGAGCCAAGTAATTAGAATTTCATCTATGTTTGTCTTTGAGTTGTCATTGGAATATATGGAAGAAAAAAAAAGCCCTGCCAGAGAAAGAAAATTTATGTCTTGCTTCTACCTCAATGACTAATACAGCATTCGGCATGCTTATTTTCATCAAGACATATAACAGTTTGTTTCTTAAAATTTATTTCCTTACTTCCCATCTTGGTTGCGCCTCAGAAAACAACTGAGGAACCATCTTGATCAAGGAAAGACAAACACACGATTAAAGTCCAATAGAACTATGTGCTAAAGCTGGTATTCAAACACAAGGTGCTATGATAAACTTGAACATTTCTTCCTGCATCACAGGGATTTACCACTTCACACTTTTTTAATTTCATGTCCCTAAGTATATCATCCAGATAATAATAATGAAATTTCTGAAAATGACAAAAAAAAGATGGAAGCCTAAATAAGGCAATGATAAGTGTTTACTTATGCATAAAAAAGCTATAAAAAATAGCTAAAAGAATAACTAAATGTAGAACAAAGGCTTAGATATCAACTTTAGAATGACTATTTGTGCTTTCAGTTTTAAAACATAAGAATAAAACAATTTTCATGTCTAGCCATGAAAAATCAGCCCAACCTTACCTTGTAGCTGTCTGTCTCAGATATTTTCTACCACTGCTGAAATTTAGTAAAATGCTGTTCAAGCAACTCAAACATTGCATCACTTCCTAAACTTGCAAAGTGTTGATCCCGTTGAACTTGTTAAGGACACCCTTCCTTGTTTCAGCTGAAGATTATATTGTCAAAATTTCTGTGCTGTGATGCTAATATTGACAACTTCTCAAGAAGAAGGGATTAGGAAGCTTAAGTGATCATTCCTGAGTTCCTACCATTGACCTAACCTTGTTCTTATTATTGATTATAACTTCTTTCTTTTTTTGTAGCTTCTTTTTGCACCCAGTTAATTAGATTTATTTCACTTAAAGCTGCTGTTCATATAGGAGTGATTATTTTGTGGGAGATTTTTGACATAAGCTCTTCAAAGCAGTCCTTTTTAGTACTACTAGGAGCTCAAAGGAAACCGTTTTGAGGCATCTGTTGCATATAGTTTGTGTATCATTTTCCTTGCTTGCAGAAGTTTACAGGGTAGTGCTTTTGTTTCCACTCTGAAATGCTTATGCTGAATGTCGATTAATGGAATAGTCTCTAACAGGACATGTCCTGTTATCCAGACATTTAGTTAATCCCACTCAAATAAAATTTACTAATTCCTGAATTCACATGAGCTCTTCATCATGAATAGGTGTCTGCATTTCTAAGCAATGACAATGACACTATTTATACCAGACAAAATTTTCTCACCAGCAGGAATTTACTCTCTAGTGAGTCAGTCAAGTTCTATGTAGATAAATAATCCAGTAAGGCCTTCAATATGTCTTATTTAGCTTGTTGGATATATTCTTTGATACCACAGCAGAATAAAAGTGTAATTTCATAATTTGAGCATATATATATACTATATTATATAGTATATAATCTGAGTCTTCAATCTTCTGGAAAAAAAAAATGACACATATACTACTATGTAAGTCAAAGGCTGAAAAATGACTAGGTCTTTCTTTTGGGACAATATAAGTTACTGTACAATTTTAAGTCACTATATGTGTGTTTTATGTTTAGGTTAGGAAATAAAGATACCAAAAGATACCAAACAGATATATACAGTAGATACTAGTCACTAAATCTCCAGACAGGGAAGCTTAGGGTCTAAACTGTCTTATGAGAGGACATTCAAGATTCCCATCTCAGCAAAAGAGTCAAACTTCAGTTCAGTTCAGAAGATAGTTTAGAAATAGTCCTTGTCACATGAACACTTCTCTAGGGCCAATTAGGATGCTTCCCCTGCCCAAGATTTCAGACAAAATGAAAGCACAATGTGAATGTAAATCCAACCTGCTGTATATTACAAACCTCAAATTATCCCTGTTTACATCTCAGAGACCTTGAATTATACAGTTGTAGAAATCCCAGGTGTATCTTTGCACTTCTCTCTTTTATTTAAAAAAATACTTTAAAATATATGTACTTCAGCACATAAGCTCTAGAGTTTTCATATTCCTGTGAAATTTTTCCCATTTTATTCCTAAGTCCTATTTTTTTTTCCAGAAGTGCTGCCTGTCTCACAGTCTTTTACATATGTCTTTAGTAATTGCCTCCTTGTTGGTGATTCCTTTAACCATTTCTAATCTGCTATAATATAGATCCTCATCACATGAAGTTTTAAGATCAGTAAAAGCTCTCCTTGATTTGATATCAAATAGGAATTGAGCACATGGATGTTAAAATGAAATACAAGGAGCTTGTTATATATACATATAGCTATCTGATCTCGGTATATCAAATTTGTGTTCTTAAGCCCTGCTTAGCACTAAAGTAGATGAGGAATGCACTGGCATCAGTTACTGTTCTCAGTGTCATCTCTGTGGAATCAAGGCACCTTACATAAGACAAAGGTATTATGGCCCTCATGCTGATATGACATGATTCAAATGCTTAAGAATGAGAGTGCTACGGGCCTGACTTTCCACTGCATCGTGCCAGCTTGAAGCTGATATGAGTCCAGAGGAGTCTTTAATGACATGGCACTAATATAACTTGGTGGAAAACTAGAGGAATAAAAGCAGAGTCTATGGAAATCTTAATATTACCCTGGACAGTGAAGTGATAGCAAATTTCAAGCTAACTTCCCCATAGTCAGACACAGAAAAAAAAAAAAAGGCAGTGAAATCAGCCAACCTAACTATCAAATTCTGCCTTAGTATTAGCAGACTATAGATAATTCAGGTGTTCGGGACAAGTCATGCCATGTTCTCCTACATAAAAAGAATAGCACTATCATTTTGAGTAATAACTGTCGCAAGAATGTATCGTGAATACACTCAAATGGTCTTGAGACAGGTCACCTAGATGGTCTCCAAGATAAGAAGCTGCTCTCTCCAAGTTTGTTGCAGCTTGCAGTGCTGCAGATGCTACCTCCCCTTCATTGGTTCAGAGATCATCACAAAGCATTTTTCATAATTCCACTGGAGTATAAATCAAAACAGTTTCTCCTGGCTTTCTTGAACACATTGTGTTTAGTCAGCTAATCAGAAAATAAGCTGGAATATGTGGTAATGTATCATTAATAATATTAGCTTACACTAAAATAAGGATAAATAATAAAGAATGGAAATATTTTCAAGCATCTCAGTAGTGAAAATAATAATTACTGAAATTATTAAAATAATTTCACTTTTCAGAGGCTTGACAAATAACCAAACCTCATATAAGGAATGGTGATTTTGACAGAAAAAGGTACACATCCAGGGGAATTTTATGAAGTAAACATAAATCAGGAATCAGATAGTACACTTCATTCTCAAACATAAAGCTGAGAAATTACATAAATACTTCTGAGTGTCCTGATCTGTGTTTTGATAGATGGGGATAGGTGAGCTTAAGTAACTGAGGTGTAAATATACAGTAAAGTAATAGCATAATACAGTAGTATAGTAAGCCTAAGATAGTTAGCATAAACATTTCTTCAAGTAAGCTGTCATATTTGCAAGCTCCATTCAATAAAGTGATTATTATCGGTAGTTTATTATCTTATCCAATATTATCTTATTAGCCATACCAATCCTTTAACTTTGCATTGAAGTTAGTGAACTAAGGGTAATCAGCACATATCATGAGGTGTCCAGCACATTAAGGAGCAAGAGCTTTCAATATGTATTTGTTATTGTCAAGCTCTCGCTAAGCCCATTGGGATTCAATGCATCAGCAATTATCTCCTCTTTTCCCAGATGCATTTGCAGAGGATAGAAATAAATATAGGAGAATTACAGGCCTCTTATAGACACTCTTAAAGAAATAGATCTATAGGAATAGATATAATTGTATTTTAAATTTGGTCTTAGTTCTAGACCTGATTCAGAATTACTGCAAGAACGTTATTTACCTTACAAAACACCCAAATACCCCCTTTACCTTACAAAAGAACCTGTGTGTGAAAGCAAATTATTCACTCTTTGCTCTTTTGTTGATCCAGCTGTAGGACTGAATTAGACCACAGACTTCTAGAAAGACAGAAAAGTGTAATTTTATAGCAGACAGAGAGTGACATGTCATGGATACACCAAGATGACTCACATACTTATAAGTGAGAAGTAACCCTTGTCCCAGCCAGTAGACAAGTTAGTAATGATTAATCAAGCATAAAAAGGGTGGGTGACTGTAGTAAAATATATCCTAAACTCACTCCAAATACTTTTGATAGTACTTACAAGTTTTTAAATATATTTCTTATTTGTTATTGTTCCTTTCACCCATCCCTTGTCACTGCTTTACTTGCATATCACAGAATGTTACTATAATAAAGACTAACAGAAAATTAATTGCAGAATAATATTTACAAGGCTTTGAACAGAACTGAGTTCAAATTGCTTGTCAGTTTTGGGTCCAGAAATGACTCAGAAAACTACAAATTCCATTAACTACCATTTCTTAGTTTTATTTCATGCTGCATCTGTTTGTTGTCTCCTTCTCCAACTCTTATTATATCGAAAAGATTATAAAAGTATAAGATTTCTCATATCAGATCTTGAGAGCATCGATCCAAATGAAAAATGTGACAAAGAATCTAAACAGTACCAAATAATATATGAACACTCTGAACCTGTAGCTGAAACATGTCACACTAGTGATTTCAATGATCAAACAAAAAGTTCAGAGACCAGGTCTTGATCAAATTATACAGATAATAAGACTGGTAAAAATACAAAAAAAAAATAGTCCTTTGCAGACAGATAAACATAAGGAGACAGCAATCTATTCATAGCTACGGGCAGATGGCTTCATAGATTTGTGTTCAAGAGCAGAAAAAGCAGTTCAGTTTGTAAGAGAAGATATATATCGTGAATTATTCACTCCGCTCAAGTAATAAGTTAAGTCGGAATATAAAAAAATAATACATTTATTTTCCTTACCAAAAAAAAAAAAAAACAGATGTGAATTGCTACAGCAAGTATTCATTCAAATTTCTGCACCATGACCATTGACCAGCTGCATGTCCCTCAAATGAGGTTACAGTCCCATTCCCTGATTCTCAGATACCAAGTCCACAGTTCTTAGACTGCTGGCACTCAAGTCCTAGCTAAGCCTTGAAGGTGCTTAAAATCAATTTGTTCACTCTTTTCAGTGCACGAAGTTCCTCTAAATGGGCATATCATCTACTCAGAGATGTGTTGATTGAATGGGTAAGATTCTACACTTCAATGTCAGCCTATAAAGAGCATGAGGTACATCTACCTAAACTCCTTAGAGAAGCCTGTTCCATTAGATATACTCTGGTCACCCATTGAGGTGTGCACAATAGACTAACAAAATAGACTAGCATTTAAGACACAGAAAACCTGTATTCTTCTCCCATTTTGGTCCACAGATGATTTAAATTCATAGTCCTAATTAAAAAAACCCCAAAAAACTAACAACAAAATTTTCTCACATGAGACTATAGAATAGTTTGAAATGAAGGCTACTAGTAACTGCAGAAGGGAATATGAGACTTACGGCACTTTATGACACTTAAGAGACTTCTAGTGATGATATATGGTTTACTAAAGTATAAATGGAGCGGTTTTGGGTAGCATAGGTTAGAGGTCATTGTATGGGGTATATGAAAGTGCCCTATGTCCCTGAAAATGAGTACTCCGCACCTTCTGAAAAGGTTACGTAATCAAACTCACTTGCAAATGTCTTGGTCTCTATTGGTGTCACTACTTCTAGTATTCTTGCTAAGAAAGACTTTAGTTTTCAGTTGATGAAATCTTACACATTCTGAATAATTTATTTTTTGTCTGCTTAATGGATAGTCTTCCATCTATCAAAGCCAGGTGAAATTATCCTAACTGAAGATTCACAGTCTAGTGCTTTAGTAATCTATCTACTTTTTAAAAGAACGCAGTGGAAGTTCCCAAAGAAGAAATAAAAGCACAAAGAGAAACAGGACAGCAATGCTCAGTAAGCAGTCTTACTATAAATGGGATGACTAAAAGAGACCCCTGAGACCATGACTCATAATTTAATATTTAGACATCTAGAATTCATTTCTTCCTCTCTGTGCTTACTTCCTTCTTTATGAAGTTTGTCCAAAGATGTGCACTTTGAACACCATAAAAATAGTGTATTTTGAGTTTAACCTAATCTGTGGCAATGGTAAAAATGTTTAAAAATTCAGTATAAGTAATTGTCAACTGCTTTGATTTAAAGGTTTTTTGCATAGACTTTAATAAAAAAAGCTACATTATATATTATCCAGCATCTCAAGCTGGACAAAATACTTGCGAGAAATAGGATATGGTAAGGATTTTGTGTTGCTTTAAGCATAACACCATAAAGGCTGAAGTTCTGTGCCTTCAATTTTAATTCTAAGATGGAGATTACAGTTAGAGCACTTACAGCTGTCAGGATTTAAACTTTGTAAATGAAATTTTGGACATTCAATTTACATTTCTGACCACATCCCATAGGCCCGAAGTATAAAATCCTGGCTATGGGACATAATTAATTTCCAGTATATTTAGAAGAAAAATCTATTCGTGCCTAATATATGTCTAGTCTTTCTGCTTTGTAAAGTACATCAAAATACCAGCTATTGTCATTTAAGACATACCAAACTCTAGTGAACCAGACATTTAGAGTTATACAGCAGGCTACTGTTTGACCTAGTTTCATTACAAGCCTGAAACTGCCCATTACCCACTTAATGATGAGTAACATGAAGAAATGAATCCAATCTACCTCACAGAACTTGAAAAACAATCCAGACAACTCTCAGCCAAGGAAAGCAGTTCAAATTAATATGCCAGACTCCAGCAATTGAGGAGCTGGCACACTCATTTCTTCTGTCCCTACTAGAGGTGCCAGATGC
>JAVCKT010003593.1:0-20727 GCA_032273925.1 Rhynchotus rufescens
CGGCCCCGGCCTCGCCGAGCGGCCGGCGCGGCCGCCCCCGCCCTGCTGCTCCCTGTTACCTGTGGCGCTCGGAACGAATCACGGCTCCGTTAAGCTCTCAGTTGGGTTCTGTTAGAAAGACCGTTTTAGCCGCTACCCCGGAGAACGGCAGGCCTCGCTGCTCCTCCGCCGCCTGTGCCATGCTCACCATGAAAAGGTCAAACTCCTCTTCGTGGCGCGCGATCATCTGGTTGACTGTTTCGTCGTCGGGAACCTCATCTTCTTCCTGCAAGGCGACAAAGCCGCGCGGTGAGCGGCGAGGGAAGGCGCCGCCGCGGCCGGTCCTACGCTCGGGAGCAAAAAAAGCGGCACCGAACAGCGAGAGCGCCCGACGCGGGTTCGGGTGCCCGTGAAAAAAAAAAGTGTCTTTCCTCTCTCATTTCTCTGTGTTCTCTTTGGGCGGCCTCAGCGCGGGTTCTAGCGGGCAGGGAGCACCGTCAGGAGCTGGCACGGGCGCTGGCAGGCTCAGCAGCAAGGCCGAGGATTGAATGGGCATGGAGACTGAACAACCCCTCTCACCTTTAGAGGTGGTTCCTCCAACTCAGCGTTCAGGCACAGGGTGGAGGCAGTGTGGGGGAAGCTTGCACTGCCACTGCCGCTGCCCGCGCTGTATCTGGTCTGTGGATAAATAGAGGACTTCAGTCTCCAGGGCTGTCAATCCGGCACTTTTTCCCCCGACGCGAAAATTCACTTCAAACAGCAACAAGTGCTCATGCTCCTTCCTTGTCGCCCCCGCGCCCTGGGCCTCGAGGAGCCGGCGCGCAAAAACGCGGTGGGCGGCCGCGCTCCGGAGCCGCGGGAAGCGCCGCTGAGCTGCCCCTTACCTCGTCCTGCTCCTCGTGCTCCAGGATGGCCTGCAGGAACGCCCGGCGCTCGTGGCTCGACGACTTCTGGTCAAACATGCCGGCCTGGATGACCTTCTGGTCCACGTTGAGCTTGTACTTGGCGGCGGCGAGGATCTTCTCCTCCACGCTGTTGACGGTGCAGAGGCGCAGCACGCGCACCTCGTTCTGCTGCCCGATGCGGTGCGCGCGGTCTTGCGCCTGCAGGTCCTGCCGGGGAAGCGCGCAGCGTTGGCCGGGGCGTTTACCGGGGGTCCCGGGGGGGCGGCCAGCTCACGGACGTGTGCTTCCGTCTGTCCTTAGGGGACCGGCTTTGCGCCGGGAAGCGCGGGATAAACCACCCCGGGGCGTCTGCTACTGGGGCCGGCTCTCGCAGGCTCGTTACCGCTGCCTTCTCCTCCCGGAGAGCCGCTTCCAGAGGGCTGCCGCGCTCCGAGCGAGCACGGAGGGTGGAAGCCGAATGGGAAAGCCTCCGTGCGGCACGGAGCGCGGGCTCCGGGCGCCGCGGCCGCCCGGGAACCGTCACACGCGCTGCTGTCGGCAAAGCGCCCCGCGGCACGGCAGCGCCACGCGTCTCCCGTCCTCCTTCCCACGCGCCGCGGCCGAGCGGGACCCCAGGTCCGACACCGGGGCTCGCGGCGGCGGAGGGGCCCGTTCGGGCCAGGTAAACCCTCCCACGGGGGCAGCGACGGCCCCACGGCAGCTCGCGGCCGCCCGGCCCCACGGAGACGGGCAGGAGCTCCCCGCCGGAGCGATGCCCGGCGCTCCCGAGCGGGCACGCGGAACCGGAGCCGGCTGCTCCCGGTGCTCCACGGCGCTGGGGGCTGCCGCGTGCGTTTGGTTTGTGTGCGGCTCGTGTGCTGTTTCGGTTGTGGTTTGGGGTTTTTTACCCCCCAAAATCCCTTGCTTCTGGGGCTGCTGGTTGTGTTTGGTTTGTTTTCGGTTTGTATTGTGCTTTGGTTTGCGTTTTAGTTGTGTTTTGGGGTTTTTTATCCCCCAAAACCCCCTGCTGTTGGGGTTGCTGCATTTGGGTTGTTCTTGGTTCATGTGGTGTTTTGGTTTGTATTTTGGTTGTGGTTTGGGGTTTTTTACCCCCAAACCCTCTTGCTTTTCGGGTTGCTGGTTGTGTTTGTTTTGTTTTCGCTTTGTGTTGTGTTTTGTTTTGTTTTTTGGTTGTGTTTTGGGGTTTTTTACCTCCCCCAAAAAAGCCTGCTTTCAGCATTACTGGTTGAGTTTGGTTTTGTTTTCGCTTTGTGTTGTGTTTTGGTTGTGTTTGGGGTTTTTTATCCCCAAACTCCCCTGCTTTGGGGGTTGCTGGTTGTGTTTGGTTTCTTCTAGGTTCTTGTTGTGGTTTGGTTTGTATTTTAGTTGTGTTTTGGGTTTTTTTACCCCCAAAACCTCTTACTTTCGGGGTTGCCGGTTGTGTTTGGTTTGTTTTTGGTTTGTGTTGTGTTTTGGTTTGTGTTTTAGTTGTGTTTTGGGGTTTTTTACCCCCAAAACCTCTTACTTTCGGGGTTGCTGGTTGTATTTGGTTTGTGTTTTAGTTGTGTTTTGGGGTTTTTTACCCCCCAAAATCCTCCCTGCTTTTGGGGCTGCTGGTTGTGTTCAGTTTGGTTTTGGTTTGTGTTGTGTTTTTATTTGTGTTTTGGTTCTGTATTGGGGTTTTTTACCACCAAAAAAACCCCAGCTTTTAGGGCTGCTGGTTGCGTTTGGTTTGTTCTCAGTTTGTGTTGTGTTTTGGTTCTATTTTGGGGTTTTTCACCACCAAAAAACCTGCTTTTGGGGCTGCTGGCAGTGTTCAGTTTGTTCTCAGTTCAGGCTGTGTTTCGGTTTGGTTCTGGTTTGGGGTTTTTTACCCCCAAACCCCCTTTTGGGGCTGCTGGTTGTGTTCAGTTTGTTCTCATTTTGGGTGGTGTTTTGGTTTGCGTTCTGGTTGTAGTTTGGGGTTTTTTACCCCCAAACCCCCTGCTTTTGGGGCTGCTGGCTGTGTTCGGTTTGTTCTCGGTTTGGGCTCTGTTTTGGTTTGGTTCTGATTGTAGTTTGGGGTTTTTTACCCCCAAACACCCTGCTTTTGGGGCTGCTGGCTGTGTTTGGTTCGTTCTCGGTTCGGGCAGTGTTTCGGTTTGGTTCCGGTTGTCGTTTGGGGTTTTTTACCCCCAAACGCCCTGCTTTTGAGGCTGCTGGCTGTTCTCGGTTCGGGCAGTGTTTCGGTTTGGTTCTGGTTGTGGTTCGGGGTGGTTCTGGTTGTGGTTCGGGGTTTTTTACCCCCAAATCCCCTGCTTTTGGGGCTGCTGGCTGTTCTCGGTTCGGGCAGTTTCAGTTTGGTTCTGGTTGTGGTTCGGGGTGGTTCTGGTTGTGGTTCGGGGTGGTTCTGGTTGTGGTTCGGGGTGGTTCTGGTTGTGGTTCGGGGAGGTTTACCTGGTGCGGGTTCCAGTCGCTGTCGAAGATGATCACAGTGTCTGCGGACTGCAGGTTGAGCCCCAGCCCGCCCGCGCGGGTGCTCAGCAGGAAAATGAAGTACTCGGAGCCGGGCTCGTTGAAAGTCTTCAGCAACATGCCCCGGTCTTCGGCTTTAGTCGTTCCTGGAAGGAGAGGCAGCGTTATTTCCGCAACGACACGAGGCACCGCGGCGGGAGAAGGGATCCGGCGGCGCTCGGAGCGCTCCCGCTGTCCCGCACGGAGCAGGGACAGCCCTGGGACACCCGGGAGAGCCGCCTGTGCCGCAGCCAGGGGCGTTTCGGCACCGGGATCGATGGCCCCGGCGAGCGGCCCTCTCCAGCCGCGGCCGGTGACGATGGGAAGGGAGCCCGGGCACGGGGACGGCGCTGGCGGGACGGGCGGCCGCTACAGCGCAACTCGGTCCGCCTGACGCGCGGTCGCTTTCGGTAGAAAGGCCGGGAGGGCAGACGGGAAGAGCAACAGCCGGAGCCGGCGGGAAGGGCTCGGATAGGAACAACTCGGTCCGTGCGGTCCGGGAGCAAGCTTAGGCTGCGGATCAGGAGATCTCCCAAGCCAAGAGCTCCGGGCAGCCTCTCGCAATGGCAGCAGGACCAAAACCACAGCTGGGTTAAGACAGGGTTTGGTAAAGCCCAGCGTGAGAGAACGTCGCCTGCAGCAGCAGGCGAGCGGGTCGCCACAAGCCGGGGTCTCTCCCAGCCTGTGTTCCCCCAGCCCGTCCTCTTCCAGCTCCCCGAGGTGGGAATCCCGGGAAAGCGGCTCCGCAGAGCAGCCGGGGTCTCCAGGCACCCCAGATGTCACCCCGGAGCTGGGGACCGGGCAGAGCGCCGACAAGCTCATCCCTATGGATAAACTCATCCCTACGGAAAGGGAGCCGCGGCTGCTGCCGACGAGGCCGCGGAGGCCTCGGCGCCGTGGGCAGGATTCTCCCGCGGAGCGCGGCGGGAATGCGGCGGGATCGACTGCTGCCCTGCTCCTAACGGGAAGGGCCGGACTCCGCGCGGCCGGTGCCGCCCAAAGCAGCCCACGGGTTTGGTGACCTGAGGAGCGAAGGGTTCCCAGAGCCTCACTGCACACTGAACTCGAGGCACTCCAGCCCAAGAAGCCTCGATTAACACCACGGGCTTCCACCTCGTTTCGCACTTCTGACCTCCTGGTAATTCCAGCTTTATTCAGAAGTCCAGCCTCTAGAAACTGGTACCCTTGTGCTACCCAGGAGGGCAGGGTCTGGGCACACCTCAGCCACCTGACGGCTTCGCGTGTATTTCTTTTTATTTGCAAGCATTTCATGTCTCATTCCGACATAAAATGATAGATTGATCTCTTATGAGATTCGATGTTTCCACCTTACAGTTTATGCTGCAATCCTCCTGATTAAATTCAGCTTCAAATAATTTATATTTATACTGTATTTAGATTACTTCAGTAGAGGACCACCTGGCCCTTAAGGGCATCTCCCAGGTTTTCAAGATGCAACAGCCGATAAGTTGAATTTAACTTGAGCTGCAGCAGCAGCTTTTATAAATTAAGGGTTATTATAAGGGTTTATTTTCCTGCACCCGGAGCGTGGTTTATCGCTTCACGGACGCGCTGTTTGCCCCGGACACATCCCCACAGGCAGCTGCTGCAGGGGAACGGCGGGACATGCAGGGAAGCAGCGGCACCCCCGGGGTTTCCGTCGGTGGGACACACGCTCACCGTCCAGCCTGAGGTATTTGAAGCCGCGGTAGGCAAAATAATCCTCCATGATGGTCATGAGGGAGGTCATCTGACAGAAGAGCAGCACCTTGTGGTTGGTGGCTCGCAGCTTGGGGAGGATTCTGTCCAGGAGCTCAAACTTCCCCGACGCTCGGTACAGATCCAGCCTGGGAGGGAAGAGCGGAGACGGGAGTTCAGTGCTAACAGTGTCTTCCTCTCCCAAGCATCGTGAGCACCACCACAGGGCTACGTCACTCAGCATGCACCCATCACCCACACCACATCCACACGCAGACGCCAAAAACGTCACTTGCTGTCAATCTAAAATACTCTACTTACCCCTGCACGATACCACCAGTGAAACCTAAGTGCTCGGAAAAGGATTCCTGCAAGCAGAAAGAGAGAAACGGTCAATAAAACCCGGAGCTCCAACCAAGAAATGCAGCAAAGTGCTGGAAATGCCCTCAAAGGAAAGCGGGCTGTCGGGTCCGGAGAACCGGCAACAGCAGCAACGGTCCCTGGTGTGAAATGGGCGGCTGTGTTGGGAAGCAGGCACTGAAACGAAGTGTTTGGAAATGATTTGCCCAGTGCTGGACAGAAAACAGACAGAGAGGGACTGTGTCCAAAGGGACGAGGCCGGCAGCAAATCCATCTGATTTCCCTCTTTAGGCAACACTGCTTCCCGGATGTGTCTGAACAGATTTCCGACCATTTCGGATGGCAAGAAGAGAGGGTTTGAAAGGAGCCTGAACTCCCCCCAGGGCTGCAGAGTTCATTTATCCGCTGGCCAAGCCGCTGGCTCCGGCACTCGTGACTTTAACAGCCGGATCCCGGCTGGCCTGAGCAGCAGCAAAGCAAGGTGTTTGGCTTAACGGCTCTTCCCAGCTCCCCTCGAACGGGAGGGCAGATTTGGAGGGTGGACGGGCCAGTCTGGGGTATCTGCAGCCAAGACACGTGCAAGAACGGAGCACACGTTACCTCTATGTGCTGGAACATGTACGGATGGTTGCAGATCTTCCTCAGCTGCATGATGGTATTCATCAAGGTTTTTGTACCGCCTTTGCCCTGCACGAAGGAGATGGAAAATTGCAGACGTGAGCCTGGGAACGGCGGGAACCGTTCGGGCTGCGTGCAGCCTGGGGGCACAGGCCTCGAGCGCACGGGCCCTGCACATCCAGCACGGGCTGCGTCCTCGGGATAACGCTGGAAACGTTAACGCCGCGGCTGCACAGCTGGAAACGTTAACGCCGCGGCTGCACAGCTGGAAAAGCTGCCCAAGCAGCACTGCACCAGGGCTTATTAATTATTATTAAGTATTATTATTATTATTATTAATTATTAGTAGCAGCAGGCTTTCCTCCAATAGATCGGGGACGAATTTCAAAGTTTTACAGAAAAATATTAAAATCACCCCGAGAAACCTAAGGAGCAAAGGGTTTTTAAAAGCCGGCTGCTTGAGGGGAACAGAGAGCAGAAAGGAGGTGGGTGGAAGAACAAGGAATTTTATCTCCACCTCTTTGTTTTTAATGCAAAGAAGTGTCTCTTTTTTCCCCCCTCTGTTTATTTAATTGCCATTTGACTGTTTAATTGCTTTTGAAAGCGAGCTGGTGGCCTCAGCGAGCTCGCTGGCAGACAGCTCTCTCTCCACGCAGTGAGAGCCTCCACGTCCTGCAAGGCTCCCGTCTGAGCACGAGGGATCTGCAGTGGATCACCTCAATCCATAACCAGGGCCAAGCCAGGCACGTAGCAGAGGACTGGCCCATCGATGCTCTAAAACGGCTGCCAGTCTCTGAATTTTCCTGTAAGGAACACGAGGGGCTCTCGCTAGGCCTGGCCTTTGTGCTCACGCTTGGAATCTACCAGGAACGAACACCGACTTCCTTAGCAGAAAGGTGTGGTGGAGCTGCTGAACCACCCAAACCAAGGACTTCTTCGGGCAAACCTTTTTATCCTTCTCGGAGCCGTCGGTGAGGAGCACTCCCTTGGCCTGCATGTGTCTGTAGAGCACCCTCTGCAAGGCCGACATGTCGCACTTGATCACGTACTCCACCTGCAAGGACCGAGGACAGGTCAGCTCCACAAAACACTACCAAGAAACCCTTTAAGCCACTTCTTAATCAAACGCCCCACGTGAAACCAAGGTGAGAACGACCACGGACACGGAGGAAGGTTCTTCCAGCCTTTACCTTCTCGGGCAGCTGCGCCTCGACTTCCTTCTTTAGCCTCCTGAGCAGGAAGGGCCGGAGCACCTTGTGTAAACGTCGGATTATCAGAATTGTTTCTTCTTCGTTCAGATCCACCTGTTTTACCAGAACCCAGGACACAAAACTGTTATGTGATGACCAGAGGAAACTCCACTCTTTCCTCCCCAGCCCTTGACTGCAACATTCCCAAGGCGAGGGCAAGAAATCCTCCATAAACTGCACAACCAGAGCGTGTTTTCCAGCCAAAGTGCTTCTGAGGCAATCCCCACAGCCTGAGGTTTCTGCATTGATTTTATTCTTTAAATTCAAGCTCCTCTATCTTCCCCAAGCTGTTTGATAACCTGTGCTGTCCAACCTCGCTGCTGTTAACTCAGAAGGAGTTTCCTCACACAGACACGTAACCAACACCATGCTGGCACTAAAAGCACCTCCGTGGCTGGGGAATCTATCCTGGCAGGAGCCCAACCGGCTTCTCCCATCGGTGCTCCACGCGATGGGAGAACAATCCATTGGGCCTCGTTTCCAGTACTCAATTACAGAGTTTTCTACTCTACCAGTAAGCCCCATGCTAAAGGAACACTGTTCTACAGGAAGATAACGACCCTAATCTCATTAGCAGAGGTCAAACCAGCAGAACTGCGTTGTCCCAGCCGAAGCTGCCCTCACCACGCTTCCTTCCAGCCCTACCTTCTCTCCTGTCATGGCAAAGGGAGCGTTAAACCACTGCTCAAAGGTGCTGCAGCTCTTGAAGATGGTCGGCAGGAGGAAGTTGAGCAGCGCCCACAGCTCGGGCAGCTTGTTCTGCAGCGGGGTCCCCGTGAGCAGCAGCCGGCGGGGCGCCACGTAGTGCGTGTTGAGGACCTGCGTGAGCTTGCAGTGGTGGTTCTTCATCCGGTGCCCCTCGTCCACAATCATGTACTTCCAGCGGATCTGCAGGCAGGACGGGAGAAGCGTGGGCAGGAGTTTCCACTGCAGCACTTTTACTGGCGAATGGCACCAGAACCCTTGGAGAAAACGGGGCCTTCCCAGTTGGCCCAGGAGCAGGAGAGATCAAAGCTAAACGGGACCGTGGAAACCCGCTCAACCCCTCAAGCTGCTGCTTGGAAACTGCTCCCGTCGGGAGCACTTTACAGCTCTGGCTCAGAGACAAGAGAGGAGGGAGAGGGGGGAAAAAGGAGGAATGCGAATGTTGGAGAGATGACAGAGATGGATGCTGGCTTTGGGGAATTTCAGTATTTCTTGAGCTTTTGGGCCAGGAACAATCAAATCATTTAACTCTCAGCAGTGCAAAGAGAGAGGGGAAGAGCAGACGGTTCCCTCCAAAGACTGGTCAAGGTGAGAAACGACCTGTCAGATTGAATGGATCTGCAAACACGCGGGCCCCAGCCGCCCGGCTCAGCCGCGCTGCCAATTTCCTGCGCCAGGCTGAGCTAATTTTAAGCAGAGCTGAAGCCAGCTCCCGTGAGGGGTTTCACACATCGGCTGCATCCTTCTGACACGGCGCTTCTCACACCTCGGGGAAGCCCAAAACGTTGGATCTTTGCCCCGGGGCGTGCTGTGAAGTACATAAATATCCCTCACTGATCAGCTGCGGGGGGAAAGCCAGGAAAATCCTGCATAGTTTCCAAGCAATATTTATAGCCCCCGAACTTTCTTTTTTTAAAAGAAAAATATATATAGTATCACACAATTTGCAGCCAACAGTAATGAATGGCACAGGGAATACTCCAGCAGGTCGAGGTAAGCGGCAACTGCTCTCATCCCAGCACACGAGAATGAGACTCAAGAGGGGAAAGGAAAAGACAAATAATCTAAATGCCCCTTGGATGGCGAGATCTTTTGGGCAGGGTCTGTCTCTGTGCCGAGGGCACAATGCCCACGAGCTCAGTGAGCCGGGTGATCCTTCTGCTGCAATATAAATAGCTCCCAACGGGGAGATGCTGCTGCCTGCTGCTGGGAGAACTCACCTTAGCGAGAATGTGCTTATCTTTGATGATATATTCATAAGTAGTGAGCAAGACGTTGAATTTTCCACTTCGAAGCTGAGGTACGAATGCTCGTCTTGCTGCTGGAGAGCCCTGGTATGAAGGTTTCAAAAAGAAATATTGAGTCAAGATAGAATTGGGAAAGGAGAAGTGGCAGAAATCATTATTATCAACATGAAAACAATCGTTCGCGTTGCAAAAAGGCACTTTGGCTAGAACATTTGTACAGGCAGGGGCAGTCAGATTCCTTCTCTTGTTAAGAAATGAAAAACAAATGTGGCTTTAATGTATTTAGTGCCAGGAAGAGTCTCATATTCCTTTTGATAACGGAAACCCTCTTATACCGGGCGGAGGAAAATGCAAACTGGTATTCAAGGAATCCTTGCAAAACGAGCAGCCAAAAGAGCCCAGGAGGGGAGTGCAAAAATCAAGCCAGGACTTGCCTTGTATGAGACCTTCACCACAGAAGGAGCCCATTTATCAAACTCGTATGCCCAATTTGACAGAGTTCTGGAAAAAAATAAAAGAGGAGAGAAGGAATGGTAAATGTGGGCCTTGCACAACAGAGTCAGAGCACAGCCAAGCATTTTCTCTGCTTTTCAGCACCAAAGAGGGGCAACAAATTGACCCGCTGCACTTACGAGAGAGGTACTATAATGAGGAAGGGTCCGTTGATCCGTTTGTGCTCCATGAGGTATGTAATTAAAGCGATGGTCTGGATTGTTTTGCCCAGACCCATTTCATCTGCCAGGATACCGTTCAGGTTGTTATTGTACAAGGACACAAGCCACTCCAAACCTTTGATCTGAAGAAAGGGGAAAAAAGAGAGGAATTAGGGGGTGAGAATGAAGCGCGGCATATCAAGGATGTGCTAACGACCTGCACGCTCCTCACCCCCTGCTCATGCATTATGTAGATGAACTCCCTAGGCACCATTAAGCAACTTGTTTTAATTATTCCAAGCCAGGCAGTGGCCTTAACGCATCCCTCTGCTTTGGGGATCAGGCGGTGAGTTAACACTCTTCTCTTCGAGCAGCACGTGAGCCCAGCTCATGATTTAGTGCCACAGAATCACAGAATATTCAAGGTTGGAAGGGACCGGAGCCACCCGTCCCCTCACTGAATCTCCCCACGTTTCTCCAGGGGGTTCCTGTCCCACCAGCACAGGAGCTCTGCCCTCAGCTCCTGCTTCCCGCGGCCAGGAGCGGCTCGGACGCTCCGGATCCGCCGTGTCCCGCCCAAGCGCCGCTCCGGGGCCGGGCGGCCGCTCACCTGGTACTGCTTGAGGACGCCGTTGACCATGAGAGTGGACTGCTTGTCCACCCGCTCGGTGACCGCGTGCGCCACGGCGTAATAGGACTGCAGGCCCCTGGCCAGAGCTTGGGAGACTCCGTATTCGTCGTCCACATCTTGCTTCGCGTTCCTGGGGGAGGGAAAGAGGCGGAGATGAGGGAGACGATCCCGCTGGGATGAGGGAGACGATCCCGCTGGGATACAGCTCCGGAGCCCCATGGATACCTGGGGAGGTTAATTCCGTTCTCCTAACACAAACTGGATCAGCTCTCCTTGTGGAAAGCTGCTCTGCAGAACCAGGAGCAAGGCAAACCGCCTGCCCCTCTCTATTTCACTCCTTTGACACAAAACACTTGAAATTTGGGGAAGGGACTGACTTTGAAACAGAAGCCTCAATATTCTGAATCCTACTCACACTATAAGCTAAAAATCATGAGGTCCTTGGTCTGTGCAGTACTAACAGCAAAGATTCTTCAGAGTTTAAAAGCGTAAAAGTTGGAGCACCTAAAATTCGAGTATTACAAGTAACTCCCCATGGTGAAAGGCTTCTTGCAGCCAAAGGAGCACAAAAAGTTCTTTTCTGCCCCTAAATAGCAGCAGAAACTTCGCTCTGGCAGGTATCAGTGTGTCAGCTACCTCCAGCAAAGCTTCCTGGAGCAACCACTCCGTCCTGTCCCTGCACCCCAACCTTTAATGGGGGGAAAAAGACAGAGGGAAGCACCACACTTAAACCAGAAAGGCACGAGGTGGAGCTTACTCAATAATGTGCCTGGCATCCACTTCTGACACATCGTCACTGTCTGGATCCGGGATCTTTTTCTTCTCCTCCACAGGCAGGGCAGGCTGAGCAGGTTGTGGCTGTTCCTCTTCCTCCTCCTGCCAGGGGAGACAGCGACTTATTGTCGTGCACGGGCTGGAAACAGCAGGAAAACCGGCACAACAGCCCCGGGAGGAGGGATGGAGCCCGTGCAAAACCCTTCCGGGGATGAACCCTCTGTTACACCTCCAGAGGCACCCACAGAGCAGGCGCCGATAAAAAGGTGCAGGGCATTTTCTCAGCTCCAAAAACAAAAGAAAGAAGCAGAGCTTCACAGCATTTGCTTCTGAATGTCCAAAGAGTTACATGAAAAAAATGTTAAGGAAGAAAACCAGACTGCTAATAAACTAAACTCTCCCTATTCCACACTCTGCCTGTGGTTTCTCTTTACATGGCTTTCCAGTTTACCCTAGATATGCTTATTTTAGTTGGACCTGCACAGAGCGTGCTGGAAAAAAGCAAGCACTGAGATGAGCTTTGTGCTGTATATTACTGCTGCTTCCCATTCTCTCAAAAATATTTGAAATATTAAAGCATAAAAACGGCTGGTGATATTTCTCCTTACCTCCTCCTCTTCCTCTGACCCACTTTCTTCACTGTCAGATCTAGGTGCCACTTCATATCTGATTAAACAGAAACATTAATATTTAATTTCAAAGCTGCTACCAACAGCGCTCTACACAAAGCACCGGATCAGCACGGTCCTATAAACCCTTGGATTAAACCGGAATTTTGTTTATAATACTATTTTTATCACAAAATGCTGGTTTATTTTTCCTTACTGATTTCAAGTTTTCACACGTGCTCCTGGAAAACCGTCCGCGCGCGCGAGGAAATCTCGCCCTTGTGGCCTCCAGTGCCGCTCCTTGTGGCTCTCTGCGCTTCCCGAGTTTGGGATTTGGGCCTATGCCAACACCCAGTGCTTTTCCTGCCACCCATCCACTCCGGAACATCGGTCCCAACCCCCTGAAGGGCTCCATGAGGGAAAATCACTGGGTGATTTGCTGGGATGTGTTGGATAGGGAGCGGAGGAACCGGTACCGGCCCGCACCAACTCACCCTGGGTTCATCTCCAGCCAGGCTTCCAGCTGTCCGGCCTTGGGCGCGTCCGTGCCGGTGAGGATCTTGCCGCTTTCCACGTGGATCACCTTCACGGGGAGGTCGCTCATCTGGCTCGTCTCGTCCAGAGGCTGGGAAAGCAAGGACATGCTGCACTGGAGTATTTTTCCTTTTCCACCTCAAAACAGGGCTTGTGTTTACACCAAGCACCACCACTTCAACCAACCCCTCTTAAGCACCACAACAGCAGCAGTGAGGAAGGAAGCGGCTGTTTTAAAAAATGCTTCATGAAAGGTTGGGCAAAGATTCAACATTTTCTTTTTAAAAACGAAATGTACAAATTAAGACTCTGCCCGTGGAACAAAGAAGGTACATTCAGGTGCCAAACAGCATTAATAAAAGAGTGACTAACTTAAAATATCACTAACTACCGCGGAAAAGCTCTTCTGCTCACAAGGGATTTCACAAAGTCTTAAGCACATGTAGTTTTAAGCGCACGGATTATCCCGGTGCGTTATCCGGGCTGTTTACATATGTGAAGGTATGAATCCCCGGCAGGCACGTGCAGAGCTCCGCTGACCGCCTGGGCCTGGCCTGCGTGCTCATCCTCACCACGCGAGTCTGCGGGGAAGGCTGAGCCTAAGCCTGCAGGTGAACGGGCCCGTCCCCCCTGCCCCGGGGACCAGCTAACCCGTCTCCGCCGCGCGACGGGCGAGGTGACGTGAATCCGAACCCGCAATGACGTGTCTGAGATAACGCAGCAAATCTGCGTCCCTGGAGGAAGCCCAGCTGGGGTTCCCCAGCTCCCAGATGTCCTACGTACTAGATCGTCCTCTCCCCAGCGTGTCTGAAGCCTTGCTGCAAGGCCTGGCTTCCCGCGCGAGCCCAGGAAAGACGCTCCTTTGCACCACAGGCCTGGTTCTATTTTGGGAGGTCTCTCGTTAGCCACCTATTGCACTAAAACTCCTCGCTGCAGCCAGCCTCTCGGCACGAGGGATTACAGCAGGCTCTCCAGCACATGGCTAACAAATGTTTTCTAGCCCACTTGGCACGGCATGAAATAAGATGATTCGGCTTACTTCGCCATCTGGTCCGATCGCCGGAGTCTGCCCTTCTGCATTCTCTGCCTTCTGAAAGGAAAGGGAGAGGAGTCTGAGCAGCTCAGCACAGAAGCAAAGCACAAAAGCAAAGCTGCGACCAACGAGCCATTTCGGTGCCCTGCTCGTTATCAGCTACCCCCAAAGAGCTGGATTAGGGGGCAGAAGAGCAGAGCCAGCCCAAGTCCAGCTGCAACAACCCTGCAAATCGGGTTCCTGTCCCAAACAGCCTCCAACAGAGAGGATATTGGAGTCTGACTTTGCCCTGGCCCCAGCAGCAAGCACCGCCCTGGTTCTTGCCAAGGCACCCCCCTGGTCACGCGCAGAGCTTCACTCCTAACTCACCTTCTTTTTCTTTTTCTTCTTCTTCTCCTTGGCCACCTGCGCAGCCTTGTGCTGCCGCACGAGCTCGGTCAGGTTTGCTACGTACTCGTCCGTCTGCTGCAGCAGGTAGGCCAGGCGCTTGTCCTTCTTCTGATCAATCAGCTTGCGGTATCCTTCCTCATCCTCAGCCTAAGGGGAGTAAAAGGAACACTGAGACCCTGCTAGCAACAAACCACCGACATCTGCCACGCTGGCAAGTAGGTTACAACCAGTGCAAGCAGCATGAACACCCCAAAGTACACAGCATCTCACCAGACACCCCTGATACAGCTATATGTATATATATATATAGATACAGATATATGTACATATATACAGGTTTCTGGACCAAGCCTTACCATCAAGCGACGCATTCGCTCCTTCTCGATCCTCTCATTCTCTTTCTTCTGCTCGCGCTCCGTGTTGGCGTGGTACGTGGCCACCGCCTTGGTGAGCTTCTGGATTTTGCCCGTGACGGACCGGTGGTATTCCTTGAAATCTTTAGCGTGCTGCAGAATGCTGTTGAGGTATTCCTGCAGAGAGGAAAGAAAACCGAGGGGCAGTCAGCACTTGCATTAACACATGCTTCTAACAGCACGAGCCAAGTGAGATTGACTGTATTGTCCAATATAGACAATCCAATATAGAACGAGCTTCCTCGTTCGGCGTAATTCTCCCAGACTAACTTGGGAGCTCTCTCCGCGATTCCTGGGAATTCCAGCTGCCCGGGAAAGGCGCAGCCCTCGCCCCAGCGTGCCATCGTATCCCGGCTGACCTGGTGCTTTTGCCTGCGCTTCCGCTCCTGCTCGATCTTCTGCTGCTTCTCCAGCTTCTCGGTGATGCGAGCCTCGCGCAGGGACTGCCGCTTGCTGCGCTTGTAGGCCTTGGCGTTGAGGGCCGTTTCCAAGGCCGTGTCCCTCCTCATGCACACCACGACTTCCTGACGCAGCTGTGGCACAGGGGGATGTTAAAAAGAAGGAATTCATTCCCTGAGGATTAGAATTCCCTGCGTTTCGGGGCTCGAGGCTCAGCCCCGTTGTGGAGAACCAGGACTGTGGCGTTTTGGGCTGACAAACACCTACCTGTCTCTGGAAGTTGAGCAGTCTCAGTGCTTTAAGTTCAATGGTAGCTTTGGTTCTCAGGTCACCAGCCAGGGACCCAGGAAGGTTCTCGAGCTCTTGGATTCGGTGAGCAATACGCGCTTGCAGTCTGCGAAGGAAGGAGGCAAGAGTGTCATGACGGGCAAAATCCAGCAAAATGAAGCTACCAAATACAACCCTGACGTGTCAAACCCTCTCTAGGATGGTGGAGGCCCTTGGCAGCCCAATATCCCTTTGGCATCCAGAGTTTTAGCTCTTGTGTAATAAATTATTATAGCAGAGAGACTCTTCCCTAGAGACAGACACCTAATAAAACATCAAACTGGTGTCAGCCCCTGGAAAGCAGAAGGGACGAGACGGCCTGAAGGGAAGTTTCAGGAGGAAGATTCACCCGCTTCTCTCTGTACATCACACGTTAACGAGATGTGAACCAGGACGGGGAATCATTACGGTGTTCCTCAAGGGAACAAAGAGGAGCAGGGGGCTGGAAAAGGCAAAGAAAGAGGCAGCCCCTTCAGCTCCGACGCCGCGAGGCCAAGGAGGCGCCGTGCCCTCACCTGTACTCCCTCTCCTGCAGGATTTCCACCGGGTCGAGGCCCCTCGGCTTCTGGATGGGCGTGATGCGGTTCTGCTTCTGGTGCAGCTGCACCATGGGGGCCGGCTGGGCCGGCTGCCCCGGCGACTGCGTCTGCGGCGGCATCACCGGCGAGGCGGCGGGCGGCACGGCCGGCGGCGCCGGCGACGGCCGGCCCGTCGGCTGCGGGGGGATCAGTTTCTGAGGTGTGCTCGTGGGGGCTGCAGCATTCGCCATTGGTCCTGCCGGGAAGCAGAGCAGACCCCGTTTCTCTCCTGTCCCTTAGGGAAAATCCCGATGTTTCTCTGTCTCCCCGAGGCGCTTCCCGGCGTTGGAAAAGGAAAGCGATCTCGTGCCCGCAAGCCTGACTTCCCAAGGCTGCACCTGAAGCCACCACCCGTCTGCCACCCATAAACGCAGCAGCAAACAAACGGAGCAGCCTCCGAGCAGGCTGAGCCACGAACCCTTGGCCAGCTGCCTCGGCGCACGCACACCTTCCTGCCAGTCCCATAAAGCTCAGCCCGCCCTTCGGCCCAAGTTAAACCAGGTCTTTGGAGAGCCCAGTCACCGCTGAGGGGCTTCTGAACCCCATTTCCAAGCAGCTGGGCAGAAGCACCCCTGAGAACCGCTGCCTGGGCCCGTGACTCCCCGCTGCGCGGAGGGGACCGGCAGAGCTCCCCGCTTTACCTTCAGGCCAGGGCTTGGGGGGGCCGCCGGGGGGCTGCCCAGGCATTCCCGGGGGAACTCCTGAGGGTCCGGGAGGGGGCATGTTAGGCCCTCCTATACCTGCACATGAAGGAAAAAAACCCATCAGTGAGATATTGATCAAATTAAATCACAACCGCTCGGTCTTTGCGTGTGAGCAAAGCGTCTCCGTCTGCCTCCGGAGCTGGACGGCGCCTTCCACGAGCGGGTGAAGCCCTAGGTGCGCCTGTCCCCGCCGGCTACAGGCGGACGAACCAACCCACCTACAGTGAGACCTGCCCAGAGGAGCCTCTCCTCATTCACTTGACGCCACAGGGCCCAGATTCAGCCTCCCCTCCCGGACAAAGTCCTCGCTCCCAGGAAACCAACTGCCACAAACCAAATTGTCTTGTTTTCCAGCCTAAACCCAGGCAACGTCGGCCCAGTTTTAAAGGAGGATGAAAGAAAAAGCAGCAGCGAGGGCCAAAGCTGCCCAAGAGGCCGAAAATGTGCATTTTCGGCCCGCCACACTCACCGTGAGGTCTGTTGTAGTTGGGAGGCGTTGGTCCTGGGCCAGGCCCTTGCACTGGTCCCTGCACCGGTCCTGTCCCGGACACGGAGGGCGGAGGTAGCGTCGGCATCTGCTGCTGCATCCCAGGCATGGGCCTCTTGCCCTGCACGGCCATCTGGAGGTGGTCGGGCAGCGGCTGCCCGCGGGCCAGCATCTTGTAGGCCATGATCTGCGCTCTGAGCTGGTGCAGCTGGTTCTGGTTGAAGGGCGTGGGCCCGCGGTTCTGCTGCCCCAGCGCCTGCGGGTCGGCGCCGTCGAGCGCCACGCCGCCGGCAGCCGAGGAGAGCGGCGGGCCGGAGGCCGGGCCGTTGGCCGGCACCGGGCTGGACGCGTGCTCGGAGCCGCCGAGCGGAGAGGGGTACCCTGCAAGGAGCGGGGGGTCAGCGCGGCGCTCCCCAACACCGTTCCGAGCAGCGAGGGCCTCCGCGGCGGCCGCCCGCTCCCGCCACGCACGCTGTGAAATCGGGACGGTTTGGGGAAAGGAAGGCACCTTGCGAGTGCTGATCCATGGGGCTCGGAGGAGGGCCCATGCCCGCGTGCCCGCCGGGCCGCATTCCCATTCCTTTCATCTGGCCGTAGCGGGGGTCGTCGGCGAGGCCCTTCTCGTGCAGGGAATCCATGGGCTGCGAGAGACAAAGCCACAGCCTAAAAGCTGCTCGAGCAGCCGGCGCCCAGCGCGCTAACGAGCCCGGCTTAACGACTCCGCCATGCGAGAGGAGGACTCAGTGCCAGGCTACATTTCTACATTTAGGAGACTTAAAATAAACGTTTTCCCGTTTCTCCCTCCAGTCTCTGAGCTTATGGCACTGGAGGTGGTCAGAAAACTCGAGGACTTCTGAGAAGTGCTAAGAAAAAGGGGCTTTAGGCCGGTTTTATTTCCTTTACAGAACAAAAAGACCCAACACTTAGCCTGTGGGAATGGAAAGGAAAAAGGAGGCTCGTTCACTTGCTCATTGCCTCCAAATTCCCAAGGCGCCCCTGAAGGTCAGGGACCTTCCTGAGCAGCCTCACGCTCCTGCATTCCACACTCGGGAGGAGAAATCCCGCGGCTGAGCCCGAAATCCCGGTGTGCAGCCCGCCGGAGAGACCCGGAGCAGAGCTGAGAGCCGAGACACGGAGCCCCAGCTCAAGCCTCGCGCAGCTTCTCCGGCTTTTCCCAGCAAAAACGCCAAGCGGGAGCCGCAGAAAAAGCCCAAATCGGGGCGATCGGGGCGTGCTGCGGCGGAGAGAGGCCGGCGCGCGGCCGGGGCTCACCTTGTGCATCTGGTGCATGTTGTCCTGAGCGTAGGCGCCGGGCGCCTGGGGCGGCGTGCGGCGGCGCTGCCAGCGGCTGCTCTACTGGGTGCCCGTGCTCTTCATCTCCAGCATCCTCTGCTGGTCCTACTACGCCTATGTCACCCAGCTCTGCCTGCGTGAGTGCCCCGCGGCCGCGCAGGGCAGGGCAGGGCAGGGCAGGGCGGGGGGCGGCGGCCGTTGCGGCCGTTAGTCCGCCTGGGCTGCGCTGGGCTGCGCTGGGCTGGGGGGACTCGCGGTGCCGGCAGGTCCCGCGGCCGCGGCGGCGGCGGCTCCGCGCGCGGCGCTTTTCGAGTCGCTCCCGGCTGGAGCGGGAGGAGCAGCGGGCGCCGCGGCCGCGGGGCTCCCGGCGCCGGCTCCGCGGGCTCCCCCCAACGCCCGGGCACCTGGCGGCCTCCGCCTCCCCGGGGCTGCGGTCGTGCGGAGCCTCCGCGCCGCCCTTCGCTTTTGCCGTCTCATCGTGCGCGATTTTCCCTTGCCCTTAGCGCGGGGCTTTCCGCCTCTTGTGGCTGGGAGCTTCCCGCGCAGCCCGCGGCGCTGCCCGCAGAGCCGCGCGCCAGCCCCGTGGCGGGCACGGGGAACGGGAGAGTGTGGGGCTGCGGCAAGTGGGGAGACCTCCGGGGAGGTGCCCCCCGTTCGCCCGTCTGTCGGCGGGCATCGGAACACAAGTTGCCGGTCTGTGTTTGTGCCTCGCGGCGAGCGGCTCGCGCGGGTGTCATCGCCACCGTGCACCGACACTTGGTCAACGTTGGGCAAGGGATCGGCGGCATCCTGCCCGTCTGGAATAGTCTGGATATTTGGGTGAATTTGAGTAGTCAAGGCAGAAGTCAAGGCTTTCCTGAGTTCACTCCTGTTTCCACTGGAGTGTATATACCCTGTAGAAAACAACCTAGTCGCTAATCTGTAGGCACGCAGGCACTAGCATACAAATGTTTTATCAGCAGCATCACAGTAATGTGCCCAGAGGAATGTAGATGTTATCCATTGGCTCTCCATTCACCTTCTACTGTGTGTGGGTCTGTAGCGTCCCTTGAGTCTTAAGTTACTTAGCTTCTGCTCAGAGAATGAGGGAGAGGGAGGATAAAACCTTGTCAAGCTCTGTGTGTGTGTGTGTGTGTGTGTATATATATATGTAGGTGCATATAACTTTGCCAGAATGTGACTCTTCTGCTTTAAAATCTCAATGGCCGTGTAGTTAATTTTGCATTTTTTTTATGGAAGAATATGATGGGAAAATTCTTTACTTACAGATACTTGGCTGAACAGTTGAGACATTTAGGAAAAGATGATTCCCAGGTCTAGCTCCTCTGTTTCGGATTGAGGTCCCAATCCAAAGATGATATAGAGTCTGCAAAGACTTGTTTGTTTGTTTGTTTTCTACTGATGACATTCACATTTGTTGGAGTGCTTGGGGAAAAGTCATTATTGGGAACAGATGACTCCTGGATGAACTCTGTAGAGACTTCCCCTCCATGGCTCCGTGTGGAGCCTTCGTGGCCGGGCTGAGCTTTGGCTTGTCCTGCTGCAGCTGCTCTTGGCCCAGAGGTGGGACCTGTGCAGCTCCAGGCTGCTCCCTCCAGCACAAGGAACGGAGCTGGCCAGGCAGCTGGTGCCGACGGAGCCGGGAAAGGGCATCTAAACGGGCCGAGCAGGTCCTGGGGGAAGGCCCTGGCACCAACAGCCCTCCTGAAGCACAAGTTCCCTTCAGCGTCTCCTCCAGGAGCTCTGTCAGTCCTGGCGCTGCCATTCGTGATCTAACTAACTAATGCTGAAGTGCTAGGGTTTTTATTCTTGCTTATTTATTTTCTTCCTGTGTAATTCTGCATAACACCAGAAAAAATGTGTTTCAGTATGCTAATGCTTGAAAGCATTTCCTAAGCCCGCTTAGGGCAATAGGATGCTTAAAACTTCCTTCAGATTATTTATTTTACTGTAGTAGTTTGAGAACTGCTTCAAGGAAAAGGCCTTTAGGAGAGGAGGCAAAAGGAATCTCAGAATTCTCAAAAACGAACAAACAAACGAAAAAAAACCCCACACTTGCATTGATTCATTATTAATATTTTCCCTATGGATAAATGCCTTTCCTCTTCTCTCTTCCCATCCTGCCTGGCTCACTATTTTTCGAATTTGGCATAGCAGTCATTCTCAATTTAAGCTAATTATAGCCCTTAACTCTATCTGGATGTTTTCCCTCATTTTTGGCACATTAAGATAAAACAAGCTTATGCCTCCTCTTGCTAATGAGTGTTTAGTGTAAACAACAGAAGGAGCAGCTAACAACGTGGAGCACAAAAGCCAGCAGCAGGAGCAGCCTGGAGGCATTTCCAGGCTTTGAAGGTAGCCTGTCCCTTCGGTTCATCTTCAGTTCCTGCAGCAGCTACTGCTAAAGAGCACACGTTTGTTAAGCCTGGCCTTGATGCTAACAGTAACGTACAGGCAGCGGTAACTGTGGTTTAGTGGGGCTTGGCAAAAACCCTTGCAGGCTGATAACCAAGGGGGTTGCTTGAGCTTTTGGTAATGTGAGTTTCAGAATGTAGAATTTCACGAGTTTTTAAAATTTTGGCTGAGGGCTATAGGAGAGAGGTTAGATTTAAAAAACAAACAAACAAACAAAAAAACATTTTAGATGAGTTGAAGTCTTTAACCTCTAA